>JACGCK010000111.1:0-157223 GCA_014925825.1 Pholiota molesta
TCTCTACCGCGGTCGTATTTGCATTAGGGAGACTCTCATCCGAGACGTCGTCATGTGGGCTATAGTATTTTGCTTTGCTACGTGCTGAGATGAGTGCTTGCGTCGCAAGGTTGACAATATGCGCCCAGCATCTAAGATATATATTACATTCAAGTTAACAATGAACACTGAATTAAAATACTTACCGAACTTGCCGCTCGTCGATATCGAAGACTTCGTCATTGACTTCTTCGTAACATCGCGCGAATTCTTCCAGCATGGTGTCGTTGTTGGTGGCATTGTCGCAAGTAATGTGACCAATCTAATCATTCACGAAAGTTAGTATAGAAGTTCACCTAATCGATAATCTCACCTTATGGATAATCTTGAGACGGCTACAAATCTTGAATAGCGCTTGCCCAAGACGAACCCCATTGTGCGCGGTGTTCATTTGAGTAAATCCAAGGAGTGCGTGTTGTTGCGTCCACTGTTGGGGTGCAGTTTCTTCGATCCAGTGGCCCGTCACTGTGAAATAACTATCACCGTTTGACGCAGACCATGCGTCGCAGGTGAGACTGATTTCACCGGTGACGGCGCTGCTCTACGGAACCACATAGAGGTTAGTCATATAAAGCAGAAAGAGAAAATGAACTCACGTTGAGGCGGGCTGACAGCGCCTGCATCTGCTCCTTAAACTTCTTGATGATGAAGTCGCGCGTTGCTGTTCGTGGAGGTATTTTCACTCCTTTTGTCGCTCGCGCCGCAATCGCAATCATGTTCTTGAATGCCTCGTGCTCAAACGCGCGAAGGGGCTACGGATCGATGAGAAAATGGATCGATGAGAAATATAATTCCGGCAAATGAAATAAAATCACTTACCTGGTCTGTTTCGATAAGCCACTGAATAGCCGCCTCTTTGAAAAGGTGGTCGCTATACGGCTCTGGTTTGTCCTCGGGTGCTGCGACCTTGAAGTGCCCGTCGACTTGTGTTTGGTGACGAATGGCTTCGAGAGTGGCTGCCCGGCGCGCCTTGGTGTCGTCAGGAAGCATTGACTGGAACTGGCGCGCCTTGCACCATGTGTGGTAAACACCCTAATCAATGGATTAGAACATGGAAGATAAGAAAAAGAAAATTAATAAAACCTTATGCTTCGATTGCATGTGGCGGCGAAGAGTTGTACAGTCGTCAACAAGGACGGAGTCTTGCTTTGGGCAGCCTTTACCATGCCTGTTGAGATCGTTTTTGTTAGAACATAAAATTAAAATATATGCAACAAAATCGAGCTTACTTGCAACTCAAACATCGTCGACGTCCTTTTTTTTCTCCTTCAACTAGGGGCACCTTCTCGAAAAAGTGGTCAACATCGGCAGTGGGAGCCTTTTTGTTGAGCGTTTCTGGACTTGTATCGTCGTCATCGTCGAAGATTTCGGTGACATGCACATCACGGTGCATGCCATTGGCGTCGACGACATCATGATCTTTACAATTGAATTTTTAATGAGTCAAAACTATGATCAAGCACGAATGGAACTTACCTGATCCTTGAGCCACCCCTTGAGCTGTCCTCACGCGCTTGCGCCGTGGTGCCGGCGTATCTTCTTCATCATCGACGTCTTCGACAGTTGCGCGTTTCGATGTTGAGTTGCTGGAGGGTGCCTCGGTTGGAGTCCGAGTAACAACGGCCGCGGTGGTTAAGTTCGCTGGTGGGCTCTGCGAAGAGTGGGACGCAGATTCAGAAGTCGAGGTTGGCGGTACTGAAGTGAGCGGGGTGGTGGCGGTGGTTGGGATGGAAGTTGAGGCGACGCTCGTAACTCTGTGAGAGTGTGACGCCTAGCTGGGAAATACTCGAAAACATGGACCAGCCTGGGATTGAACTCAGGACCTCGCACTCCAAGGTTCCAAGGCGCGGCGTGCTAACCATTACACCACCAGCCCGTGCTTAGGCCATGACTTAGAGTCTTCAAGGGATGCCCCGGACACCCCTGTGCCGGATCCCTGGGATAGGGTGACCCGTTACCATCCGGTACGGACCCTAGGTCCCTGCAACATGTGACTGGATGAAGGGCCAGCCGTCACAGAGCCCCCCACTCTAAGCCATGGTCTGCAAGGGTTACTCCTGCCGCGGGAAAGCTAGATACACTTCTAAAGCCCCTAGCGCGCTCTATTCCGCGGAACAGTTTGGCCCAAGCCCCGAACACCCCGAATCGATGTGCTCCGAGAATATCTTGACCAGGTCCACCAATGTGACGCCTAGCTGGGAAATACTCGAAAACATGGACCAGCCTGGGATTGAACTCAGGACCTCGCACTCCAAGGTTCCAAGGCGCGGCGTGCTAACCATTACACCACCAGCCCGTGCTTAGGCCATGACTTAGAGTCTTCAAGGGATGCCCCGGACACCCCTGTGCCGGATCCCTGGGATAGGGTGACCCGTTACCATCCGGTACGGACCCTAGGTCCCTGCAACATGTGACTGGATGAAGGGCCAGCCGTCACAGAGAGCTGTCAGAGTTCTTTGCGGCCTGAGCGGCGGCGATAAGCTGGCGGTGAGACGACGTAATCGGAAGTTCTTGATTGTTCCCATCTGTCAATCTTGACGAGGGAATGATCGTTCTCACCGGGCGGCCGGATGTTCCAGTAGCCCGCGTCACGGTGTCAGAGCCGTGCGAGTCCGCCATTGTGTGCTGAAGCGCTAAAGGTTTGTTCGCGATGAGGCCAGAGCTTTGCAGGAAAAAAAAGTTCATGTTGATATATTTGTTTGTAGTATTATTTGCTAATTATTTGGCCCATTTCAGCCACCAAAAGCCGCGGCCTGAGCCAAAGCCAAGGGCTTTGGAAACGCGAGCCCGAGCCCCAGGCCGTTAAAAGCTGTGCCATAGGCTCGGCTCGGCCTGGCTTAGGAGGGCCGGCTACCGACGGCTTAGGGCTTGGAAGCCGAGCCCCGGACAACACTAAGTAGGATTGCGCGAGCGAAGGAGATATTGCAAGTTCACGCAGTATTCGGGTGCCGAACCACCTAGAATGCTTGCTGGATCCACATCAGGGTGATCACAATTTTGTACCGTATAATTGTTTGGCTTTTGCAATGCAGGATAGTAATGAGGGGTTCCTGGTTTATGGCGTCCTTTGAGAGAGCAGTATAGGCGGCAAGGAAAAGCACCATGATGCCCGACAAGGCCAGTAAAATGAACACTGCCGGGACCGTCTGCAGCAGCAAGATACATAAACAGATAAGAAAGAAACTCGCGGGCAATTTCTGCGTCCCAGAGTTTCAATCCTTCTTTTTGCAATGCAGCAACGTGATGAAAGCCAGGGAACAAGAAAGAATCGGTATTTTTAGGGTTGTTGGGGCCAGGAATAAATCCACCAGGAAGGACATGCTTTTTCTTGTAGCGTAGATGGGGAGGAAGGTCATAGATGACCCATAAATAAATCCAACAGTCGGACTGCTTATCTTGATAGAGCTGGGCACCGTCCATCGAAAACATAAGAAGCATGTCGTCTGTGGATATGAGACCCTGCTCAACAGCCTGAAGGTACTCCTGGCCATGGTAAATGTCTTCGAACACATCAACTTCTCCCCCGGTTAACTCAAGTTCTTCGAAAATTCTTTTGGTGGAACGCGCTCTGTGTTTCATGTTATGGGCCCCTTCTGCTGTCCGCCAAAGCGCCTGTAGCTGTGGGCCCAGTGGAATGGTGTAGAAATGTTGAAGTGGAATTTCATGCCGTTGGAGAGGGTCGTAGCGATCCTTGCGGCAATAAGGACATTGTTTGAGATCTTTGAAAGGGCCTGTGTAGGCGATGCAGGAATCCGGGCACATATGGTGGTCTAGCGGAGAAACACCAGTGATTGATTCGATTTTCTTCTTTACAGCTTCTAGAGAAAGGATGTCTTGGTCGGGATTTGACTCGTTGAGATCTTCGCGTACACTTTTATAGACATGTTCAGATGAGTTGGAGGTAGACAGAAACAGCTTGAGAGAAAGCAAAGTATCATGGTCATTGATTTCTACAACTTCTTTAATGGGATTCTGTAGGCGGCTCAGCTGCGCAGTCGTCAGATCACCATTCTCCAGATCCGCCTCCTCCAAAGCTCTGGCAAACGCCAATGCCATCTTCAGTTCCTCCGTACATGGCACAAAATCAATTCCTGCAAGCTCCTGCCCAAGTACAGCCTCTCGATGCAGGAGGTCTTGAGCCAAGGGCTGTGGGACTTGTGGGAGATCGAGGTCGATGGGTTGGGCATTGTCTTCAGGTTCCAGGCGTCAATATACGTAGGCCCTAGATACAGAAATGCTCACATACCATTGAATTGTTCGTAATTCTCGTCGAGTTCCGTTTGTGGTGGTTCATCTTGCAGACATGACGTAGACGGCTCTGGGTGAAGTTTCATGTCAGAAGCGGCCACGAGTGTAGAAGGTAAAACTGCTACCAGTATTCTGAGTTTCAAGCATGTTTGGGGCTGGCGGAGTAGTAGAATGGGGTGGCGGTCTAATTTCTATCGCACTGGAGGTGCCAGAAGATGTTTGCAGGAAATTTACGGGCTAAGAGAAGGTGCGATTAACAAACTTTATGTGAACACCACTAATGGGAGATACATACCGCTATTTGTGGATGATTTGATACATCCACGTTGCCGGTGGCTGGTACATCTCTCAAGATAGGCGCCAAAGAACTGCCAAGCTGGGGGCGATATGGGGCATGGTTGTAGTATGTTGCTCGGGAGACTGGTGTTTTCGTACCACGGCAGTACCGCTCACAATTGCAGGTCCATTCCCCGGTGCGAATTGGTGGCATTATCGAGTGAGCAAGAGCAGGATCAGATATGCTGGAGAATCCAAGACATAGGCAAAAAGCTGAGGTAGAACGAGACGCGAATGTTGATAAAAGTGAAGTTGATGGAGGCGGCGATTTGAAGATCACCCAACAATCACGTGGGCGGTTGCGCGTGTACAGACGATGACGTGTACCGCTACTCTGAGTCGAGGCTGGGGCTTTTAAATAACAACGGTGTGCTGATATCGGTTTATGTGGGATGCAATTCTGCAGAAACCAAGCACAATATACAGTACCAGTGGTGACAATTAAACGAAGTTCAACAATACAAAAATAGACTTCGAGAATTATAAGCTCTTGGCACTGATTTCAACCGATCTGGTCACATGCAATCAGCGAGAACATATCTCAGCCCATTTCGACCAATCTCAGCAGCCGGCATTCTCACTGGGCTTGAATATTTATGACTCGCATCAGCACGGACGCCAAACGTTAAACAGTCATCTCTCAAGCTGCCACCTTCATTATTACGACCTTGCTGAGGTCTGTTCCTCCGAGGATATCTATCGCTCGTCCGGGTCGACTCACACAGAAATCCCACTGAAATAAGGGCCATCGCAGTCGAAGAAGGGCATTGTGCCTGCGTACCCCTATCTAGCCTTCGCCATGTATTTTTGTTGTTGAGCTATCATTTTTCTCATTCCCTGTCTCGGCTAACGTTTACATGGCGTCCCAACGTCCGTCGACGGCAAATCTGCTACAGAGGGCGTCCTCAAGTTTCAAATGCCAAGGATATGTCGGACTCCAACTTCTGAGCGATCGAGGAGCGCTGTATAAACAATGGAACATGCGCGCGGTGATAGTCTACCGCCCAAAGTCACTGCAAGACAGGTTGGTACTTGAGCTTGAAGTGCTATTTGACAGGCTTTGGCTTCCATTGGACTCGTCGGCATCAAGGCTAAACGAATTAATTCCATGCTCTGAACACCGTGAACATATTGTAATAAACCATGCACAAATCTTTTCTCAGGTAAGTAAATCTTAAGCTTGATCGGAGTCATTTTTATGGCATCAAAAAGACTCAAGAGTCGGCGCAAAGCACGAGTGCGCAATGTATAATGAGTGGTAAATAAGCCAAAAAAAAAACGTATTTGAAGTCCCGACGGTGGTTCGAACACCGGACCCTGCGATAGGTGATAACTCACTGCAATCGCATGCTATACCACTTAGCTATCGAGACTACACCGTGCTTCTCATTTAATAACCATTATTTTGGCATCCCGCTTTCACCACCTCTTACCAGCCCTCGTCGAGAAAACGCATCCACATCGCCTTCACTCCCATCGCCGCCATCGTCGGTACCGACCTTTCACCACATGCTCTGTCCATCCGCATCGCCGCCCCAAGTGGCACAGAAAAGGATTCAGCGCATCTTCATCTCTCCTTCGCCGGTTAAGTAGTGAGACCTACACGATGGGCAAGACGATATCTACAGCTGTGCTCCGCAGCTAGGCGGCGCCCAGCTCGTCGTTTGCACACAAAACCCACGTCGGTGCGGATGTCGCAGGGTATCTCTGCAATGCCTCGCCCCCGTCCAGTCGCTGCCAGCGACCATACCGCGATCTGTAACCACTGGTGGGCGGGCCTGTGCCTGCATGAGTATGGACGCCTATGCACCAACTCTGGCCGTTGAGCTCTGCGCCCTGAGTTTTCGTTATGGCCCTACGCTGCCCTACTGCGTAGATGCTTTTTTTATGAGCCGCCTGACCTCAGTTGCATGTCGTGTCCTGTCGTGCTCTGCTACCACACGCCCTCACCGCATTTTTACACCTTGTCTTGTCTGTCGTCCGTCGTCCATCGTCTTACCATCGTCGTGCTCGTCGTCGTTCATCGTGCATCATTCATCCAGCGCATTATATAAAATTGCAATTCACTTCATTTTACTCTATACGTCGAGTCTACAGATACATGGTGGTCAAAGTCATCCCGTGCATTCCCAGCCCATCTCGCCTGATCGAATAAAAAGGTTCATCTTCCTCTAAAAAGTATGTCCTCTGGTTTATGAGCTGGAATACGATAGGCTCGTCTGTGCCGACCCGTTCGATCATGGATAAACTTGAAGTCGAGCCCCAATCCACTTGGTGTTTGCGATCCACGTGAAAACATACTGCAAGGCAGAGACGCTGAACATGGACAGTGGCTGAATCTCCTCCGAAATTCAATATTCCAAATGACCGGCGCCACGGATCTGCAAAGTAGGAATAAGTCTGCCGGTTGAGAACAAGTCACAGCGCAAGTTTTGCCACTTACCAGAGGTGCTTTTTGGAATACCCTTGTCCAATAAATGATAGGAGAGATTGGCCTTTTTCCGATATCGTGATCCGGGCAACCGAAGCGTGGCATAGTAGTCACCGATGGGAGTGCGTTTAAGGAAAAAGTTGTCCTCTCGCAAGGAGGGCATCAAAAGGACTGGCGTCCGGAGTCCTACATGGGTAAGAAGCAGTGGCTCTATAGGTGGGTTGTGCGATATCCCCATAATATCCTCGGAGCATTGAAGATATGCCGATGGGCCCCATGGAATAATAGAGGGTCGTTTCTTGACATCCGTCTGAGCACAATTAAAGATATCCACTACTTTTCTCGAAGTATTTAAGATCTCCGTCATAAGGCGAGAGAACGCCCGTTCGGCACCCTCTCCATATGCGATTGAAATACTGACATTGCAAATGCCCATCAGAGAATATGCGATATCTTCTTCACGCAACACATTGCGCTTCGCCGCTAGCTGCATCTTGCGTGAGATAGATATATCTTCAACGGGGTGGCCGCGTAGTTCATCTTTAGTAATCGTGGTGGCTTTGAAGATTTGATCTCGAATATCTAGATTGCACTTGTCGTCAAGAGTGTATGGCTCGAAAGTACTACTATCTAGAATATATGGATCGTACTTGTTGCCAGGATCGGTGTCCCGTACAAACTTCTTCCAGTCCTTGTTATAGAATGCCATGCGATGTGGAGCGAGCAGTTCTTGGAATGTCCATCCGCGAGTGAACCAAGGATCGCGATGAATATTATCGACGGTGTCGGTCGCCGCCAGGTAGGTGATACACATGTCGGAGTATGCGTACCATTTATACATCGAGCGGATGGATTCGTCGAGCTCGGAGCTGCTGTTCTTGTTAATACAAACAGTATCCATCCAACCGAAAGAAAGTCCGTGGTCTTCCAAAGCAAATCTGCAAAAATTGGCGAGTTTTTGATATCCCGGTTGTTGAGTCTCGAACTGGCCTGTCTGCCAATCGTCATAGGTCACTTCGCTGTTGGATCCACGAAGCCACGTATGAGATAGGATGGCGTATTTGGTGTATTCCCGTACCAGATTCCTGATGATGTGATCCTCCAGGTAATCCTCCAGACTTATAGATTCATTGGTATTCCGAAGCCATAGGCTTTCATAACTTGTATGCTCCTCGATCCCCTCTTTGAACATTTTCTCGTTGTAATTAGCTTGAATTTCTTCTACGACACGGCTGCAGACACCGTTTCTGTCTAGTAACGTAATTTGGGGTCTGGCGCCAGAATCCCGAGGGCTGTGGGCGAAGTGTAGCACTCGAATCGGCATCCCGCTGAAGACATGTTCGCGCACCGCCTCCGGAAGCTTTCCCATAAAATGTTGATACCGTGTCGGTGTGAGTGTGGGATCTATCCCCAAACAAGAGATGATAACAATGTTAGATACGTAGTGGACTAAGTATTCTGCTGTAGTCTGCCCACCTTTCAAATGCCCGGCAGGGTCAGAGACCGCCCCATCTGTGTCCACGCGAAACAATTCAACATCATCTAGACCATCGTCGGCACTAGAAGCTGTTTTCAAGTCAATGAACACAATCGCAGTGTTGCTGAGGAAGAGATCTACCTTCCAAGTCAACCCCAATTCTTTGTGGTTGACCGACTTGTGATTGTACGATCATCGATGATATAAATTCCTGGAGCGCGGCAAGAAGCTTCCCCGCCTCAGGACCCATCGAATGAACTTGGCCGATATCTAAGGTACATTACATTATTAAGTGAAACAAATTGCGTTTGTTACAGCGAAGAGACTTACCCTTCTTATTCATCCCCTCGGCCGTATGTATGAGAGGAATGACAAAGTTCTGCAGGGCCTCGAGCAAGATTTGCGATGGGGTGTTTGTGGGACGATCTACATTGTGCACGGTAGACTGGTATGAGCGCCCAGCGATCCACGGGCGCTGGGCCAGCAGATATTCTTGCTCACCTTTTCCAGCGGGATCGTCACCCGATGATCCTTGATGGGTACCAGCATGCGGAAGCGCATCGCCAAACGTTGAGGTTTTCTCTTGAAAAGAGATGAGAATCGTGCGGTGTTCATATAAGTATCGTGTGGAGCTTACCAGCGGATTCAGACATTGCAGCAACAATGAGCTTGATGTGAACGGGGAGAAGGAGCTGATTATTTGTATATTTTACGACAGCAGCATGCTTCACTAGCACCGCCATGTACTTACACGCTATATTTAGTTATGCCTCATCTAGTAATATGATCAAGTCAGGACCCCGTCCTACTGAAGAGCGACATTTGCCTAACCTACCACCCAACGTCCGTAGTGACCCTGAAAATGGGAATCCCACACGCTTTATTCAATGTTGTGGCTTACAGGAATGGCTACCGTTACTACCCCTACACCAAGCAAACATACTCCCAACGCTTGCTTGCGGTGGGTGCGGATGCCCTCATTCCTGCACGAAAGAATCCTGCCTTCTCTTCGCCTCTCCCTTCGTCCCCGAGTCTAGCACAGGAGCGCGTGCGCCCAGTCCATCGCCTCCTGCGCCCAGCCTTGCGATCAGGCTGCGTGTCCACCGGGTAATTCGGTGTCGAGCTTTGCAGATTTTTGGTCGATACGGGCTTCTACAGCTTTGGCTACGTTTCGTATTGTCTGAGTATTCGGAGAACCTCCAGGTGCATCTTCCCCTTTTCTTCCCCTCGAAGTATTTCCTGACCGCGAGCATGCTGAACCTCCGAGGTCATTCGACCGCACCAAAATTGACCGTAGGGAGGGCTTCACCAAGGATAGCTTCCGCAGAAGATGGCGCTGGGCTGCTAGTCCAGATGAAGAGCGGGAGTCTATGGCCATTTTTGCGCAGCAGGCGCTCGAAGCACGGACCGTCAACAGGGCGCTCCACGACTGGCTTGACCAGGCCCGGGCAACTTCAAGGGCCTATCGGTTCGGATTTGCGCTACCATGGCGAGTACTGTCAAACGAAATGAGATAAGAATATGGATCGCATTAACTTTGAGGGTAGAAGTAAAAATCACATCTGATTCTTGAACGGAAATCCAGAAGGGTCGACACAGCCTGCTTGTTTGCTGCGGTCGTGCCCAAATACCTCAACCCGTTGAGCCCAACCATCAACACGTCCTCGCTCGATAAATCCATATATTTCAGCAGCTTGGCGAGGAGCCAGGGCGGCGAGTGGCGAAAGCTAACCAGGCCTCCGATACATCGAATATGAACGGATGAGACCGTGCCCCGCCAGACTCGAACAATGGAACTACGGCACAGAAACCTCATTCGGTCGAGACCGCCCTTTGTGCGGTGTACTAATGTACCAATAGTACCGATAAGCTACGTGCTTGTCTATACCGGAACTCAGAAGTTGGATGGAGAAAGAAAATCGAGAAGGAAGCATCAGCAGAAAGTACAGAATATTACACCAGACGGCGAACCCAGGCTTGAGCTCAAACCGTCTGAACATTGAAGGCTTACCTTCGTAGCCGTCTGCCGGTGGTCTTTTCACGTATTAAGTGTACCATTGGCATCCAAATAGAGCACTTCCAGCACCTCATCGCGTACATGGAGGAGCTGTGAGCCTGTGGTACGAAGGCGCGCTCAGCGAGGGGTTGGATACACCCGAGGGCAGTTGTCTTCGCTGCGAGAATGGGCTTCGCGGTGGGCTAGATGTGTGTAGACGCAACCATAATATCTAGGAGATATCCGTCGAGTTCGAAGATGCGTGGAGGTGCTTGACAGCGGCGGTGGGAGATGAGAGATGCGCCAACCAGTGTCTTAAGAGTCAAGACCAATACTGAGATCTCTGAGAGGTCTATACCCATGCGTTTCCTGTAACTTAGGCGTCGTGCGCCTACCAAAGCGATGGCAAAGTGTCGACTTGGCTTGGACTTGGTCTAGCGGGGAACGAGCTGGAACGACGAACGAGCACGGAGGAAGCAGAAAAGACGTGGGCAGGCCATACTAGTAATACATATTATGTCAGCCAAACCACGCTAACATTCTGCGGCATCTTGGCGACGTCTTGTCCTCTCCATCATCAACATAAGTACCCAAAGCGCGTCGCGCTCTGAATTTTCTCACTCCCGTCGCCGCCATCGACCGCAACTACTTCTCCCCGCACCATTTTCCATCAGCGTCAACGCCGAAGTGCTGCCTCCGTCTATTCTTTGCCTGGACCAAGTGCCAACTCTGAAATCTGTGAATGGCAAAATGAAGTCTATAGCCATGCCTTTAATTGCAGCTAGGCAGTGCCAGCTAGTCTACTTTTGGCTTCGCACACAAAGCCCACGACGGTTCGAACTTCGGACGTCGCAGGGAATGTCATGTATTCCTTATATATAAGAAGCTCGTAGGGGGGCGGGCCCGCCTACGTCTGCGAACACAGTGCATTCCACGGCGCATCCTGGAAGCCACGGCGGTTCGAGCTCAATGCTGAGTCTGCTATTACTATGAACGTACGTCCCACAACCCCTTCCATCACTTTACATTCACACTCACCCTCACTTGCACTCACAGCCCTCATCATGTAACCGTACTCGCCTCCCCTTCTCCTCCACGTGGTCATCGACTGCACCGGCCTCTCCCACATATCCTCTCCATCCACGTCGCCGCACCCGGTGGCACCGATAAGGAAGGCCTCCTCCGTCTCTCCTTCGCCGCCGACTCTGAGCTATACGACTGGCATGACGACATCTACAGCCGTGCCCCGCAGCTAGGCGGCGCCAGCTCGTCAGCGCGGACGTCGCAGAGAACTTCAGGGACGCCAGCATACTACATACGCTGAGATCCTCGACGGCGGGTCGCAGTCTGCGGCTGCAGCATCTGAGCGCCCAAGGTCTCCACATTGATCATGCAGGCCCCGCGATTGATTGCGACGTTCTGCTATTAATTTGCTCAATATCAACAAGATGCCGTCACCGCCTGGCTCTGCGCTTCCTGCGCTCTCGGGAAGGTATCTCGTGGCCAAAGCGGCATATTTTCGCTCTGGCTCAATGGGCAGGTGCTTGTCCTTCATCACGGTGCCGACAAGGTGTGTAATTTAATCCTATTTTTGAAGAAGAATTGTTGCTGTGGAGCGGTGGTTGAGACACATGAAAGAGATTCACTGCATTCCTCCCTTTCGTTTTCTTCTGGGTATGGGTGGAAATTGGGGTGATTACGAGGAGATAAGCTGATGCATTCGCGCTATTCTTGCTGCTATTCATGATCGTCACCGTTAAACCGCATTTTATTCCCATGACTCATCAAACCCCTCCACTAGACCTCACCTCCCTCAAACGATCCCCCTCCCCAGCCTCACGCGCATCGCGCCCGATGCGAAACGGACGACCCCTCCTGCTCGAATTCACCCCCAAAGCCACCACCGCCTCGCAGCCGCAGCAGTCGCGATCGTGTCGATGCCATATCTTTAAACCTCATCCTGTCTCGTCCGATTTCTCCCTCTGTCATGACCCACGTTGCCGCCTTCTGTCCATCGTCATGCTCCTCCGTCGACATTCTTCTCTATCATCACTCATCAAAGCCTTCCATCTTCATGCTCCTCTGCCGAGATTCACTTGCATCGTTTTTTATTGTACATCTCCCATTGTCATCCATCGGACATCGTTCGCCTATCGACACGTGTACATTCGTTTTCGCCTCTCAACGTCATCCATGCTTTCTCGCGCTGAGGCGGCTGGTGGTCGGCGGTGGCTAGTCCAGCTGGGCTGGCCCTGTCTTTGTCTTCGCTCCTCCGACGCGTAGCGCCCGGCATATGGATATCGAATGGATATGTATTACATCTGCTTCGAATATAGAATCGTGATGGTTGATTTCATTACACGCTGTGTCAAGCCCCTACAAATACATGGTCTCTAAAGTCATCCCGTGCTTGGCCAGGTCGCTTCGCTTGATCGAATAAAAAGTTTTACCATCCCCTGAAGTTGACATCCCCTGCTTCATGAGACGGAAGACGACAGGCTCGTCTGTATCAATCCGGATCTTCAAGTAACTGGAAAAACTCCATGGCCATTCCGTTCGGCCTTTGTCTTCGGGGATCAAAGCAAAGTATACTGCAAGGCAGAGATCCGGGACACGGATAGTGGTTGTATCGCCGTTGAAATTCAACATTCCAAATATCACATTGTAGTCTGTGAAGGTGGAATTAGCAAATGATGCTTCTGTTGAGACTCGAGAGTCCAGGTCAAGTCTTGCCGCTTACCTGAGGTGCTTTTCTCCAAGCCTTTGTCCAATAGATGATAGATACCGGCAGCGTTTGAAGATGATTTGCGACCCTTGAACTGCTCAAACGTGGCATAGTAGTCGCCAATGGGCTCATGCTGAACATAAGAGTTCCCCCGCAATGAGGGCATCAGAAGAATTGGCATCCGGAGGCCTACATGAGTAAGAAGCAATGGCTCTATAGGTCGCCTGTGCGTCATCGTCATAATAACCTTTGAGCATTGAAGATATGCCGATGGTCCCGATGGAATAATCGACCATCCCGGCTGAGCACAATTGAAGATATCAGCTACTTTGCTCGAAGTATTCAAGATCTCCGTCATAAGGCGGAAGAACGCCCGCTTGGCACCCTCGCCATACGCTATTGAGATGCTGACATCGCAAATGCCCATCAGAGAATATGCGATATCTTCTTCACGCATCACATTGCGCTTCGCTGCCAGCTGCATCTTGCGTGAAATAGGGAGTAGCGAGCCACGCCGGAGTTCGTCACCTGTAATCGTTGTTGCTTTGAAGATTTGGTCTATAATAGCTGGATTGCACTTGTCGCCAAGAAGAGTGTACGGTACGAATGTCTTCCAGTCCTTTTTATAGAATGCCATGTATTCTGGGGCGAGCAGTTCTTGGAATGTCCATCCACGAGTGAACCAAGGATCGCGATGAATATCACCGAGGGCGACGGTCTCAGCCAGGTAGGAGACGCAGATGTGGGAGTTCTTGTACCACTTATACATTGAGCGAATGGATTCGTCGAGCTCGGAGCTGCTGTTTTTGTTAATACAAACAGTGTCCATCCAACCGAAAGAGAGCCCGTGGTCTTTGCAGGCAGATCTGCAAAAATTGACGAGTTTTTGATACCCTGGCTGCTGAGCGTCAAACTGTCCCAGCTGCCAAGCGCTATAAGTAACTTCCCTGTCCGATCCACGAAGCCATGTGTGCGATAGGATGGCATATTTGGTGTTTTCCTGTACAATCTCCTTGATGATGCGGTCCTCAAGAGATAGTCCCAATCCAGATCCAGGTCCCCGAGTCTCTCTCGCCTTCACCATCCTCTCTTTGAACACTCTCTCTGAGAAACTGGCTTGAATGTCTTGTATGATTAGACCGCAGACATCGTTCCTCTCAAGTAGTGACATTTGTAGCTTGGTGCCAGTCCCTCGAGGAGCGTCGGTGAAGTGTAATAGCCGAATAGGCATCTTGCTAAAGACGTGCTCACGAACTGCCTCTAGAAGTCTTCCCATGAAACTTTGGTACTCTGTTTGTTGGGGTATAAAAGCTATCCTCCAACAAGCATAGCAATTGTATTAAATGTTGAGATTCTGAGGTTCTGTTATGGGTTGCATACCTTTTGAGGGCCCAGGATCGGAGAGTTTTCTCTTTGTTGCTACGCCGGGAGATTTGACCATAGCATCGTTCGATGAAACGGTGCCGACATCGGGATCTGTTTTGAAATCAGTAACTATAATCCGTGGTATTGCTGAGGAAGAGGTTTACCGCCCAAGTCCACCTCGATCCTTTGCGTTTGACTGACTTGTAATTGTACGACCATCGATGATATAAACTCCTGGAGCGCGGCAAGAAGCTTCCCCGCCTCGGGACCCATCGAGTGAAGGTTGCCGATATCTATAATAATTAAGTGATTATAATTGCGTTTGTTTCAGCGAAGAGACTTACCCTTGTTATTTTTCCCTTCGGCCGTATGTATGATTGGAATGACAAAGTTCCGCAGGGCCTCGAGCAAAATTTGCGAAGGAGTGTTTGTGGGAGAATCTACATTGTGCACGGTAGACAGGTATGAGCCCCCAGCGGTCCACGAATGCTAGGCCAGCAGATGGTTTTGCTCACCTGCTTTAGCGAAATCGTCACTCGATGAGCCCAGATGGATTCCAGCATGCGGAAGCGAATCGCCAAACGTTGAGGTTTTCTCTTGAAAAGAAACGAGAATCGTGCGGTGTTCGTATAAGGATCGTGGGGAGCTTACCAGCGGATTCAGACATTGCAGCGACTATGAGCTTGATGTGAATGGGGAGAAGGAGCGATAGCATTTGATAGTGTACCATCTGTACATGTTTTGACAGCCAGTACGCTATATTTAGTTATGTCTCGTCGTGCTGACCATCAAGTCACGACGCCTCGTACAACCTGACGCATTTCTTCGGCTTTCCAAGCACCTAGAACCCCCCGGAGTGCCTTTCTTATTCCTTCCCCGTTGAAACATTTCCCGGACAAGAGCGCACTGGACCCCCAGGTCGTCCACCACACCGAGCACGATCATGCGCAGCCCGGAGCTTGTAGCGCCCACAGCGTTCGATGTGGCGAAAAACATGATCTATATCACGGTCTCGCGTCCCTCGGTGGTATCAAATGACCTTGTGGGCAGCACGACCTCCCATTCCGTCTTCTCTTTCTTCCTCTCGATCCTTTTCTCAGCACTATCCCCGTCTCCTCCCGGCAATCTAAATTGCGAGTATAGTTATGGAAGAGCGGCTGAACGCCGCCGTAGGCTTGAATTCGTGCGGACTGCCCACGTAGTGCAAGTTTGCGCAGCACGCATCGGAGGGCGGACCGACAATGAAGTGCTCCGCCACGCATTTAGGCTGGGTTGAAGGACATTGCGCGTAGAATTCTGTCCGCATAAACGGATGCATGGGCGTCTTCCGTTCGCGTTCTCGCTGGAGATCGTGCTGGAGGTGTATAATAGCTCCTTGTCCATGCTTCCTAGAGTCTTAAATGGGGTCCGATGTAGCTGTGAGTGCGAATACGAGCCAGAAAAATAGTTCGGAAGGCTGAAGCGGTCGAGAGTAGCGAAAATGGCAAGGTCGGTGGAGACTGTCACCAAAGTCATTCCGGAAGTGAATAGACCTTGGCCGTATCAGAGCTCGTTGAGCATGTAGCTCTGGTATTGGAAGAGTCGACCATGGATGGCAAAACCAGAGATTAGTTTGGAAGACGGATGCATGGGCGTCTTCCGTTCGCGTTCTCGCTGGAGATCATGCTGAAGGTGTAGACTGGCTCCTCAACTGTGCTTCGTAAATTCCTAAATGGGGCCCTATGTAGTTGCGAGTGCGAATACGAGCCAGAAAACTCGTCCGGAAGGCTGAAGCGGTCGACAGTAGCCTAGAAAACGATTCAGACGAGGTCGGTGGAGAGTATGACCAAAGCGATTCAGGAATGGATAGACCTTGGTCGTAGAGAGCTCGTGGAGCATGTAGTCCCGATGATGGAAGCGTTGACCACGGAGGGCAAAACCAGAGACCAGCTCGGTTTGGGCTATCGCGGCGAGTACTGTCAAATGAACAAATGAGATTAATATACGAACCCTATTTTTTTGGGGGAGATAATGTTTACCTTCGAACGTAAGATCCGAATAGGTCAAGACAGCCTGCTCGTTTGCTCGTGCCTAAATACTTCCTGCAACCCGCCTGTGGTCCCAACTGTCAACACGCCATCGCTCGATAAATCCGCATGCTTCTACAGCTTGGCAGCGAGTGGGGAAAGTTAACCAGGACGTCGAACTCGAATGTATGAGACCGTGCCCCGCCAAACGCGGCCTGGGGAACGACGGTACGAAAACGAAAACCTTCGTTCGTTCGAGATGGCTTTTTTCCGTGGTGTACTGCATTACTGATAGAGCCATTGAGCTGCACGATTGTATAGACCAGAGCGCAGAAGATAAATGACGTTGGATATGGGAAGAAAATGGAGAAGGAAGCATCAGCAAAAATCACAGAGTAAGTATGAGACCAGACGGCGAGCCCAGGCTTGAGCTCAAACCGCCTGGATATTGACTAGCACGTCTGGTGGTGGTACTTCTACACATTAAGCACGCCATTGAGATCCAGACAGAACACCTTCAGCGCCTCCTTGCATATGTCGAGGAACTGGGGCCGGGAACGAAGACGCGCGCAGCGAGGTCGAAGTTGGGTGCCGCCCGAAGACAGTTGGCTTCGCCGCGAGAGTGGGCTTCGCCGTGGGCTTGATGTGTGTAGTAGCGACCATGATAACGAGAGAATCTCCGCCGAGTTCGAAGGTGCTTAGCAGAGGCGGTGGGGGGTGGGAGACCCGCCAGGCGGCGTCTGAGGAGTCGAGACCGTCATTCTGCTGTAGGATAAGCGGCGTGCGCCTACCAAGCGACGACGACGTTGGGGGCCTGAGTGTCGACTTGGCGTAGCGGCGAACGAGCATGTAGAAAGCAGAAAGCAAACTTGGCAAGAACAAAGTGGGATGACATATTACGTCAGCACCTCTGCCCCGGTCCGCCTCTCTCGTCAACGTACTCTCTCCGCCCACCACCAGCCCTTCTGGACCAAAAACGCGTCGCGCGACGCGTTCCCATCTTCCTCGCTTCCGTCGGAGCCATAGGCCACACTTACCTCTCCCCGCACCCAGAGTGCCGCCTCCATCTATCCTTTGCCACCGACTCTGAGCTCTATGCTGGCAAGATGAAATCTATAGTCATGCTTCGCAGCTAGGCCCAAAGTCTTTGACGGTGCGGGTGTCGCAGGGAATCTCAGTGATGTCGGCGAGGGTCCCTGAGTACTGGCCCATCGCTTTATTTTCCGTCCTACTCCTTCCTTCTCTTCCACCCCAATTGTCTGCGCATGGCCGCCACGAGAGCATGGAACACAAGCCCACAGCTTCCTTGACGCGCCCCCCAAGTAGTCCAAGGCTCCACCCAAGGTCGTCCGCAGTGGGCCCGTCGACGTCTGCGAACGCAATGCATTCCATGGCGCATTCTGGAAGGCACGGCGGTTTGAGCTCGATGACGAGTCTCTTACAAGGTACGTCCCACAGTCTCTTTCACGACATCTAAATTCTCATTCACACCTGCTTGCACTCATAGCCCTCGTCAAGTAAACATACTCGCACCCCTCCGCCTTCGTTGCCGCCATCGACCGCACGACGCTCCATCCGCGTCGCCGCACCCGATGCCACCGACAACCAACGCCGCCTCCATCTCTCGCTCGCAGCCGACTCCGAGCTTTACGACCGGCAAGACGACATCTACAGACGCGCCCTGCACCTAGGCGGCGCCAGCTCGTCCCCCTTCGGCTTCGTGTACAAGGCCCACGTCGACGCGGACGTCGCCGGGAACTTCGGGGACGCCAGTATGCTCCCTGTGTACGCGGAGATCGTAGGGGCGGGTCGCACTTGTGGCTGCAGCTTCTACTTCGCCCGGCGAGGCTTCGATACTGATAGTGCAGGCCCCCGCGGTCGCGGCCGACCCTGCTCAACGTCAATAAGACATCATTACCACCTGGCGCTGCCCTTCCTGCCCTCGAGGCCCGATACCTGTTGCTCAGAGCGGCGTATCTTTAGCTGGTTGTTAAGATGCGTCGGATAAGCCTCTTGGGCAGTTGCTTGTCATTCGTCGTGTACGTGTTGTTTACGAAGGAGGCGGAGGTGCGTTCGTGACGCGATGAGCTGAGCGTGCCGCCCCCGGCTGCAAAAGGGGCGGCTGTTGCGACGAAGAGCGAGGAGAAAAGGGCAAGGAAGGGGAGTCGGCGGAAGAGCGGGCCGCTACCTGTAGGGGATGCAGACCGGCTTGGACTCTAAGCGTTGTGCTTTTTGTTATGACTCTACACTGCCGCGCTGCCTAGATGCCCCTGTTTATGAGCTGTCTGAAGATCGAGTGCTGATGATGCGCTCTGCCGCCGTTCGTCTTCGCCATGCCACACTTTTAAACCTCGTCCTGTCTCGTCTCGTCCCTTCCTCTCTGTCCTGACCCACGTTGCGGTTTTTTGTCCATCGTCATGCTCCTCTATCGTCGTTCCCCTCCACCTGTATTCACTTTCAGTGTCTTTCATCCATCGGACATCGTACATTCATCGGACGTGATTCATCTATCGACACATGTGCATCCATTTTCGCCTCTCAACGTCATCCATGTCACGACGCGCTTTTTCGCGCTAAGGCGCGCTGTGGGCCGGCACAGCGTAGTCCAGCTGGGCTGGCCCTTTCTGCGTCTTCGTGTCGGCCCCCTCTGTCCGCCATCCGTCCTTTCTACTCTATCCTGCCTATTAACATATCTACGCTAACATCCCATCGTGTTGTGTGTCCGCTCTCTCTCTCTCTGTCTCTTTCTCTGTTGTTCCCTCATCCCCTCTCACTCCATCGTCCGCTGTCTATCCATGAATAGTATGCAACTGCCCGCATGTACCTGTGTACCTTCTCCTCCCTTCGCATCCACTCGTCCTCATTGCCATCAAGACTTTTACCTGCCACTGGTTGCGGTTTAGTGTTCGTGGTAACATCGTGTATTTAAGGTGCTTCATCCATTTGTCGCCATCCATGGTGGTGAATTCAGGTTCTGATGGGTCATTTCTGAGGAGGTACACGAATCAAGCCTGAATAACTTCAAACTCCATTACACACTGTGTCGAGCCCCTACAAATACATGGTCTCTAAAGTCATCCCATGCTTTGCCAGGTCGCTTCGCTTGATTGAATAAACAGTTTGACCTTCACCTGAAGTGGGTGTTGTCCTGTTCATGAAATGGAAGGCAATAGGCTTGTCTGTGCCAATCCGATGGATCTTAGACCAACTAGAAGTTGAACCCCATTCCACTTGTTCCTCGCGGTTTACCCGAAACCATATCGCAAGACAGAGATCCAGGACATGGAGAGTGGTTGTATCACCTCCGAAATTCAATATTCCAAATGTCTGTTTGTATTCTGTGAAGTTGGAATTAGCGAATAATACTTCTGCCATTGAGAGTCCAAGTCAAGTCTTGCAACATACTTGCGGTGCTTTTCACGATGCCTTTGTCCAATAGATGATAGCACTCAAATAGGTGCTTGAACTCCAATGTGGCATAGTAGTCACCAATGGGCTCGTGCTTAAAACAAGGATCGTTCTTTTGCAACGAGGGTATCAGAAGGATTGGCATCCGGAGTCCTACATGAGTAAGAAGCAACGGCTCTATAGGTGTGTAATGCGACATCCTCATAATGTCCTTGGAGCATCCTTGATATGCCGATGGTTCCAATGGAATAATAGAAAATCTTCCTCGTGTCTGAGCACAATTGAAGATATCGACTACTTCGCTCGAAGTATTGAGGACCTCTTGCATAAGGCGGAAGAACGCCCGCTTGGCACCCTCGCCGTACGCTATTGAGATACTGACACCGCAAATCCCCATGAGAGAATATGCGGTATCTTCTTCACGCATCACATTGCGCATTGCCGCTAGCTGCATCTTGCGCGAAATCGGTAATTCATCGCAGTTGTCTAGTTCATCTTTAGTAATCGTTGTTGCTTTGGAGATTTGATCTAGAATATACATATCGTCCTTGTCACCAAGATAGGTGTACGGTACAAACTTCTTCCAGTCTTTATTATAGAATGACATGTGATCTGGGGCGAGCAGTTCTTGGAATGTCCATCCACGAGTGAACCAAGGATCACGATGGACATCATCGAGGGCGACGGTCTCCGCCAGGTAGGTGATACAGATGGTGGAGTTCTTGTACCACTTATACATTGAGCGGATGGATTCATCTAGCTCGGAGCTGCTGTCTTTGTTAATACAAACAGTATCCATCCAACCGAAAGAGAGACTGTGGTCTTTCCAGGCTGATCTGCAGAAACTGGCGAGTTTTTGATACCCTGGCTGCTGAGTATCGAACTGTCGTAGCCGCCAAGCGCCATAAGTAACTTCACTGTCCGATCCACGAAGCCAGGTGTGAGACAGGATGGCATATTTGCTATATTTTTGTACGAAGTACGGGAAAGTAGCATCACTGATTTTCCTTTCGTGTATTTCTTTTATGACGCAGTCGCAGACGCCGTTCCTATCAAGTAGCGTAATTTGGAGTTTGGTGCCAGAGTCCCGAGGGGTGTCGGTGAAGTGTAATACGCGAATAGGCATCTTGCTAAAGACATGCTCGCGGACAACCTCTTGAAGTCTTCCCATATAATATTGGTAATTTGTTAGTTGGGGTATGAAAGCTATCCCACAATAAGCGATAGCAATGCTATTAGATGTTGAGATCAGAGGTTCTGTTATGACTTGCATACCTTTGACAGGCCCAGGGTCGGAGACTTTGCTCTCTGTCGCTACGCCGGGGGATTTGACCATAGCATCGTTCGATGAAACACTGTCGACATCAGGATCTGTTTTAAAATCAGTGGCTGTAATCCGTGGTATTGCTGAGGAAGAGATTTACCGTCCAATTCCACCTTGATGCTCTGCGTTTGACCGACTTGTAATTGTACGATCATCGATGATATAAACTCCTGGAGCGCGGCAAGAAGCTTCCCCGCCTCGGGACCCATCGAGTGAACGGGGCCGATATCTATAATAATTAAGCGATTATAATTACGTTTGTTGCAGCGAAGAGACTTACCCTTCTTATTTCTCCCTTCACCCGTCTGTATGAGTGGAATGACAAAGTTCTGGAGGGCCTCGAGCAAAATTTGCGATGGGGTGTTTGTGGTTGGATCTACGTTGCACACGGTAGACAGGCATGAGCGCTCAGCAATCCACGGGCGCTAGGCCAGCAGATGGTCTTGCTCACCTCTTCCAGCCGGATCGTTACTCGATGATCCCTGATGGGTACCACCAGCATGCGGAGGCGCATCGCCAAACATTGAGGTTTTCTCTTGAAGAGAAATGGGAATCATGCGATGTCGATATAAGTATCGCGAGGAGCTTACCAGCGGATTCAGACATTGCAGCGACTATCAGCTTGATGTGAACGGGAACAAGGGGCGGTAAGATTCAATAGTTTATTGTCTGTACATGTTTTGACAGCCAGTACGCTTGACGAGCACCGCCATGTACACGCTATATTTAGTTATGTCTCTCGTGCTGATGATCAAGTCACGACGCCTCGTACAACCTCGCGCATTTCTCGTGCTTTCCAAGCGCTCATAACCCCCCAAGGAGTATCTTTCTTATTCCATCCCCGTCGAAACGTTTCCTGGACATGAGCGCGTTGAACCCCCGAGGTCGTGTAACCACCCCGAGCACAACCACTTGCAGCCGGCGCTCGTCGCGTCCACAGCGTTCGATGTGGCGAAGAACACGGTCTGAATCATGATCTCGCCGACGTCCTGATGCGGTCCCTCGGTGGTATCCGATGACATGGGGGCAGTACGACCTCCCTTTCCATCTTTCCTGCCCTCTTCTGGATCCTTTCCCGCAGCATCATCTCCGTCTCCTCCCGAGAATGGCGTGTATATGTAGAAGAGCGGCTTGGCCCCGTCGTATGCTTGATTTCAGGGCCGTGTGGCCTTCTGGCAGCTGGGAGTTCTCAATTGTGCGCAGCATGCGCCGGAAGGACGAATTGACGACAGAATGCTCCGCCACGCGTTCGGCTGGGTCGAAGGAGCGCTGCGAGGGCCCGTCGGGGGCGCGTATAGAATTTCTGGCCGGATATAGGGGTGCGTCGGCGTCATGCTTACTTGCGTTCGCGTTCTCGCTGGAGAGTGCAAATAGAAGCCAGAAAATAGTCCGGAAAGCTGAAGGGGTCGAGAGTAGCGAAAATGACGAGTTCGGTGGAGAGCACGATCAAAGCGATTTCGGAAGTGAATAGACCTTGGTCATTGGGTCCGCCTGTGGTCCCAACCGTCAACACGACCTCGCTTGATAGATGTGCATGCTTCAACGGCTTCGCAAGAAGCCAGGACAGGGAGTGGCGAAAGCTGATCAGGCCTCCACTTTGTCGATTCGATTGGATGACATGATCATCTCGACCTGTAGCTCCGGTAATGGAAGAGTCGACCACCCTTGGCAAAAGCATTGCGAACCCAGAGCCTAGTTCGAATTTGGGCATTACGAGAGTACTGTCAGATGAACAAATAAGATAAATATACGGATCGTAATTTTTGGAGATGGAATTTACCTCGCAACGCAAAAATCCACGAGGGTCGACACGACCTGCTCGTTTGCCGAAAAGATCGTCCAGAAGGCTGAGGAGTCGAGAATTAACGGTGATATATAGCGAACCAAGAGTCTGGTTCCAATTTGGACTATCACGGCGAAAACTGTCAAATGAACAGATTAAATGAATATACGGATCCTATTCGTTTTTATTGGAGAGGAAATCTACCTGTGGTCCCAACCGTCAACAACCCCTTTCTCAATAAATATACCTGCTTCAAAAGCTTGGCAAGGACCCAAGATAGCGAGTGACGAAAGCTGATCAGGCCTCCAATACGTCGATTCGAACGGATGGGGTCATCTCGACCTGGTGGACGGACCGCATGGAAAACTTCGTTCGGTCGAGGCGGTCCTCTGCAAGCATGATGCAACACTGCGGTGATGGCGCTACTAAGCTCCGCGTTCGTCTACATCAGTGCCCCGAAGACGAATAACGTCGGCTGGGAGAAGAAGATGGAAAAAGTGTCAGTAGAAGTTACGGAATATGAGAACAGACGGCGAGCCCAGGCTTGAGCTCGAACCGTCTGAATGTTGAAGGCTTACCTTCGTCGGCATGTCTGCTGGGGTACCTTTACGTATGAAGCGCATCATCGGCATCGTGATAGAACGCCTTCAGCACATCCGAGTCCTTGCATATGTCGAGGCGCTGTGGTATGCAGGCGCGCTCAGCGAGGGTGTGGTTGGGTGCCGTCCGCAGGCAGTTGTCTTTGCCTCGAGAATGGGCTTCGCGGTGGTGTGTAGTTGCGATTGTGATAAGAACAAGGAACGCTTCGACGAGTTCGTAGGTGCGTTGGGGTGTTTCGTAGCGGCAGTGGGAGGTGAGCGACGCGCCAGGCGGTGTCCGAAGAGTCGAGACCGATACTGAGATATCATTGTCCTGTAGCATAAGCGGCATGCGCGTAACAAGCGATGACGACCTTGGGGGCCTGAGTTGGCGTTGCGGCGAACGAGCACGGAGAAAGCAGAAAGCAAACTTGGCGAGAACAAGGTTGGGATGTGATAGTGATAGTGATAGTGATAGTGATAGATTATACACAGCATTGGCCCCTGCCAGGCCGCCGTGTCCCGAAGATTATCCCGATACATGCCAGCTATGTATCTTCGCCTCCGGACCCAGAACACATTGATCATACAGAGATGTCCCTCCAGCTCTTCGCCTAGACGTCCATATGACCCCCATGTCCAAGGTAAATTAAGAAACCATCCCCGCACCACCTGTACTACTCCTCGGCAGATTGACCAACCAATCCAGAGGCATAGCCGGGACCAATATCGGCATGTCATCAAAGATATGGAGGATTTCATGAGTAAATTTTCCAAGTGAGCCTGTAATTTCCCTATTGTTAATGAGCTCGGTATGTCTCAGTCCCTCCAGTGCTATTAGATGACAAGATAGAATTAACCTCGTCAGAGACATCCTGTGATCTGCATTTAATATTTTCAGGTAATGTCTCAAGAGGAGGTAATCTGTTTGGGTCCTTTGCCTTCTGGCCAGTATTCCAATCTGCTGTGAAGTAAATACAGTTTCGAAGTACATTCTAGCTCTTGTTCAAGTTATTCTTTCATTGCTTCCCTAATCAATCCCTAATAGTCCTTATTAAGGTGACAACAATGTTGGACTTAATTTCCAATTAATTTCTCGGAGGTCTGGGAAGTCAATGCCAAGCTCCATGCTTTCTATGACCTTAAATGTATCTCTGTGATCCAAGATTGGTGGCCACTTTTGTCAAAATATATGGAGTCTTGGAGTGCTTTATGAGCTAGATATTCTGCTGGTAATTCCACAAGATACTTCAAGTTGCCAGCAGCCTTCGAAACTTTAGTGGTGTAAGTCTGGTCTCAGTAAAGAGCACAGCAATTGAGGAATTTTTTGGTAAGCCTAGTAGACGACATATAAACCTGTGCTGTTTTTCTTGAAGTGGGGCAAGATAGCCTATTATTGCCATCTGGGCTTATTTCTGCTCCATGGGTAAGGTGCGGGTTGAGCAGGGTCGTGTACAGTGCTATACATTCTTCTGGTGGAAGCAACCCAATGTTTGATTCCATCCCGAAGATTAGTCTGCCAATCTGTCGTGCTTTGCTGGCTTTATTTTCACAGTGGGTTTTAAATTAAATTAAATATATACAACATAGGTATGTAAATCGTCGAGCATGGCGACCTCGGACAACTTGGCGGAATTGTCTCGCATAGCACGGACTCACGCAAAAGCATAGTGGTGAGGCACGGAGGGGCAGCGATGTTCGTGCCAGACTACTCGTCGTCCCAACGTCATCCTGCGCATCATCCCCAAAAATCTTGCGGGATCCACTTGATTGCATCACTCGCGTCTCCTTAAGGTCATTTACGAGGGCCCAGAGGCTGCCGATCGCGCGCGATGAGCTGCGATGAGTGCGATAAGGGCTGAGAGGAGGTGGAGTGTGTGCGAGCAACTCACAGGGCTTTCCCCGCCATTTTGCAGGATGTGCATGTTCACTATTCAGTATAACAGTCAGGTGTGGGTGCAGGTGCAGTGTCCCTAGGTCTAAGGGCGACACAAGGGCACAGAGGATGGTGGTAGGAAGAGGCAGGCGATGCGCTGGCGCCGTTTCCCGTCCACCCCTCCTTTTTTCCCGTAGTTTTTGCCCCCCACGCAGTCAAAAACCTCTGGCCTCTCGCTCTCTCGCACGGCTCTGTCTTAGTGGTAAAGAACAGTAGCGGAGGAGGGGTTGTGAGCGGGTTTGTGAGGATTTTCAGAGTGTTGTGTTTTTGATGGTGGTGGTTTGGTTGTCATATTACGTCAGCACCTCTCCCTCAGCACGTCTCTCTCATTATCAACGTACTCTGCCAGCCCTTCTCGACCAAGAACGCGTCGCGCGACGCGCTCCCATTTCCCTCGCCTCCGTCGCCGCCATCTACCGCACCTACTTCTTCCTGCACGCCCTCTCTTCGAGAGTCGACGCCTGACTGCCGCTTCTGACGCCTATTCTTTGCCGCCAAGTGACCACTGAAATCTATGACTGGCGAGATAAAAATTATGGACATGCCTCGCAGCTAGGCAGTGCCAGCTCGTCGACTTTTAGCTTTGCACACCAAGTCCACGACGTTTCGGACATCGCAGGGAACGTCGTGTATTGCTTATATACGCGAAGCCCGTAGGGCGGTCCCGCCTACGTCTGCCGAGTCTCTTGCCAACATCATCGTACGTCCCACATCGCCTTCCGTCATATTTACACTCTCACTCACACTCACTTGCACTCACAGCCCTCATCATGTAAACGTACTCGCCTCCCCCTCACCTCCTCGTCATTATCGACCGCACCGGCCTCTCCCACACGTCCTCTCCATCCACGTCGCCCACCCTGCGGCACCGACAAGGAACGCCGCCTCCGTCTCTCGTTCGCCGCCCCCTCCGAGCTCTACGACTGACAAGACGATATCTACGGCTAGGCGGTCCCTGAGTACTGGCCCCATCGCTTTCTTTTCTGTCCTACTCGTCTTCCACCACAATCCTCTGCGCATGTCCGCCACGAGAGCATGGACTACAAGCCCACAGCGTCCTTGACGCGCCCCCCTCCAAGTCGCTCAAGGTCCCACCCAGAATTCTCATCGTCTTTTGGAATTGTATGGAAGTCGGGGTTAACTTGAGCAGCTGAGCGGAAGCACTCTTGCTAATCTTGCTGCTCCATATTCAATCATCACCTTATTCCCATCCATCGCCCAGCGTTTTTCTTCTCTTTTCGATATGTATGGAAGCCGGAAGAATTACGAGCAGCAGAACTGAAGCACACTCGTGCTATTCTCACCGCTATCTCAATTATTGCTACCTTGTTCGCCTTGCCATCATTCATCATTCTCCTGTCATGTTCGCGTTCTATGCCCGTATCTCACTCTTTACTCACCATCAAACCCCTCCACACAGACCTCACCTCGCTCAAAAACGATCCCCCTCCCCACCCTAACGCGCATCGCCCCCGATCCGAAGCGGACGATCACCCTCTTGCTCGAGTTCACACCGAAAGCCACCCCCGCCTCGCACCCGCAGCAAGCGGAGGTGCTGTATCTGTCGTTCTCGGAGGACGCGGACCTGCGCGCGTGGCGCGATGCGCTGAGCGCGCCGCCGCCGCCGGGGGCAGCGTCGAAGAGCGAGGAGAAACGGGCAAGGAGGGGGAGTCGGCGGAAGAGCGGGCCGTTGCCTGTGGGCGCGCATAGGGGATGCAGAGCGGCTTGGACTCTGAGTGTTGTGCTTTTTGATATGACCCTATGCTGCCACGCTGCCTCCATGCCCTTGTCTATGAGCTATCTGAAGATCGAGTGCTGATGGCGTGCTCTGCCGCCGTTCGTCTTCGCCATGCCACACTTTGTATCTCGTCCTGTCTTGTCTCGTCGCTCCCTCTCTGTCCTGACCCACTCTTGTCCATCGCCATGCTCCTCCATTGACATTCTCCTCCATTGCGTCGACATTCTCCTCCACCGACATTCACTGCCATCGTTGTTCGTCGAACAACGTTCACCCATCGGACTCCGTTCATTCATTGAACATCACTCATCTATCGAAACATGTGTCTCCATTTTCGCCTCCCAACGTCATCCATGTCACGGCGCGCTTTTTCGCGCTGAGGCCCGCTGGGGGCCGGCGCAGTGGCTAGTCCAGCTGGGCTGGCCCTGTCTGCATCTTTGTGTCGCTCCCCTCTCTATGGTCTACGCTAGCATCCCATCATGTTGTGTGTCCGCTCTCTCCCGCCTCTGTCTCTGTTGTCGCATCATCCACTCTCACTCAGTCGTCCGCTGTCTATCCATGAATACGTATGTACCTGCCCGCATGTACCTGTGTACCTTATCCTCCCTTCGCACATTACACGCTGTGTCGAGCCCCTACAAATACATGGTCTCTAAAGTCATCCCGTGCTTTGCCAGGTCGCTTCGCTTGATTGAATAAACAGTTCGACCTTTTCCTGAAGTGGGTGTCCCTTTCTTCAGGAGATGGAAGACGATAGGCTCCTCTGTACCAATCCGATGGGTATTAAACGATGTGAGGCTGGAAGTTGAACCCCATTCCAAGGCTCGGTACTGGTAGCCCACCTCAAAACATATTGCAAGACAGAGATCCTGGACAAGGATAGTGGTTGCATCTCCTCCGAAATTCAATACTCCAAATGTCCGCTTGTAGTATTCTGTGAAATCGGAATTAGCAAATGACGCTTCTGCCATTGAGTGTCTACATAGATCAAATCTTGCCACTTACGTGAGGTGCTCGCGATGCCTTTGTCCAATAGACGATAGGTATTATTAGTACCCTCAGAAGATAATTCACGACGCTTGAGCTCAAACGTAGCGTAGTAATTGCCGATGGGCTCGTACTTGAAACGATCGTTTTCTCGCAACGAGGGCATCAGAAGGATTGGCATCCGGAGTCCTACATGGGTAAGAAGCAATGGCGCTAAAGGGGGCTCGTGCGACATCGTCGTAATATTCTCGGAGCATTGAAGATATGCTGATGGTCCCGATGGAATAATAGAGTCGGACAATGGTGTCTGAGCACAATTGAAGATATCGACCACTTCGTTTGAAGTATTTAAGATCTCCGTCATAAGGCGGAAGAACGCCCGCTTGGAACCCTCGCCATATGCTATTGAAATACTGACACCGCAAATGCCCATCAGGGAATAGGCGGTATCTTCTTCACGTAGCACATTGCGCTTCGCCGCCAGCTGCATCTTGCGTGAAATAGGTATGGTGTTGGGGTTGCCTAGTTCATATTTAGTAATTGTCGTTGCTTTGGAAATTTGATCTATAATATCTAGGTGATTGTCCTTGTCGTTAGAAGAGTCGGTGTACTGTGGGAACCTCTTCCAGTTCTTGTTATAGAATTTCATGCAATGTGGGGCGAGCAGTTCTTGGAATGTCCATCCACGAGTGAACCAAGGATCCCGATGGATATCACCGAGGGCGACGGTTTCGGCCAGGTAGGAGATGCAGTTGTGGGAGTTCTCGTACCACTTATACATTGAGCGGATGGATTCGTCGAGCTCGGAGCTGCTGTCTTTATTAATGCAAACAGTATCCATCCAACCGAAAGAAAGTCCGTGGTCTTTGCGGGCAGATTTGCAAAAATTGACGAGTTTCCGATACCCTGGCTGCTGAGTATCGAACTGTCGTAGCTGCCAAGCTCCATAAGTAACTTCCCTGTCCGATCCACGAAGCCAGGTGTGAGATAGGATGGCATATTTGGTGTTTTCCTGTATGATCTCCTTGATGATGCGGTCCTCAAGAGATTGTCCCAATCCAGATCCAGGTCCCCGAGTCTCTCTCGCCTTCACCATCTTCTCTTTGAACATTCTCTCCGAGAAACTGGCTTGAATTTCTTGTATGATTAGACCGCAGACATCGTTCCTCTCAAGTAGTGACATTTGTAGCTTGGTGCCAGTTCCTCGAGGAGTGTCGGTGAAGTGTAATAGCCGAATAGGCATCTTGCTAAAGACGTGCTCACGAACCGCCTCTTGAAGTATTCCCATAAAACGTTGGTAATTTGTTAGTTCGGGTATGAAAGCTATCCCCCAAAAAGCAATAGCAATGCTATTAGATGTTGAGATCAGAGGTTCTGTTATGATTTGCATACCTTGCCAGGGCCTGGGGTCAGAGAGTTTGCTCTCTGTTGCTACGCCGGGAGATTTGGCCATAGCATCGTTCGATGAAACGCTGTCAACGTTAGGATCTGTTTTAAAATCAGTAACTGTAATCCGTGGTATTACTGAGGAAGAGGTTTACCGTCCAAGTCCACCTCGATGCTTTGCGTTTGGCCGACTTGTGATTGCATAATCATCGATGATATAAATTCCTGGAGCGCGGTGAGAAGCTTCCCCGCCTCAGGACCCATCGAATGCACTTGACCGATATCTAAGATATCATTATTCAGTGATGATAATTGTGTTTATTACAGCGAAGAAACTTACCTTTCTTATTTATCCCCTCGGCCGTATGTAAGAGAGGGAAAACAAAGTTCTGCAGAGCCTCGAGCAAAATTTGCGATGGGGTGTGTGTGGCTGGATCTATGTTATGCACGGTAGACAGGTATGAGCGTCCAGCGATCCACGGGCGCTAGGCCAGCAGATGGTCTTGCTCACCTGCTTTAGTGGAATCATCACTCGACGATCCCAGATGGGTTCCAGCATACGGAAGCGCATCTCCAGACGTTGAGGTTTGCTCTTGGGAAGAAATGAGAATCATGCAGGTGTTCGTGCTTACATGAGGGGCTTACTGGTGGAGTCAGACATTGCAGCAACGATGAGCTTGATGTGAACAGGGAGTAGGAGCTGTAACATTCATTATTTTGTTATTTGTATCACCAGCACGCACTGCCATATACACGCTATATTTAGTTTAGCCTCGATATTTCATTACGGTTTGAGTGTCCTTTTGGTGATACTTAAGACGGTCTGTTATACTACCGGTGTGCTACCTGCGAGAACAAAGTACACGCTGAGCCATGCCCACTGCCCAGACGTAAACACAGATATTAGATACAATCACCGATTCACATCCCCTACGCACCCCCTGCACACGGCACGCTCCACCCCTCAAACTCCCGCTTCCCCCTCTGTACCGCCGTCAGCATCTCCCAAAACGCCTTCCCAATCGGGCCCAGCCCGCCCTCGTGCGCGGGCAGCGCGATGTCCGCCCCCGCCACCCGATGCGGCCCACGGGCGCGACGATCACCGCCGTGCCCACGCCGCACGCCTCCAGGATCCGGCCCGCCCCCGCGAGCGCCGCGATCTCCGTCATCGGGATGGGTCGACGGCTGTGAACGAACGCAAGTGAACGCGCATGAGAAGGAGAGGTTGGGATAAGACGGAAAAAGGAATTTACGCACTGCCATTATGGGCCTTCACCGCGAGGAAGACGTTCATCGCGCCCACCTCCGTCACGCTGTCCTCCTCGCCGAGCAGCCACAGGATCTGGTCGTACCCCTGCTTCAGATAACCACATTTATAAAAAATGCGTGAACAGTATGTATATGCAAGTACAAGCAGGAATCTTCGTATCTCGAGCTGATAGAGATTTTTTTTTCTATGATAATAAAGCAGATGACTATGCGATAGCAGGGTATTGCACAAGGGTGACAATGAAGTTATGTTTTAGAAGAATGTCAAATTTTTATAGAACTAGAGACGAGCTACGAACCAGGGATGTAGAAGCCGACTGCGATGGCGACGTGTAATGCGACCTCGAGGTAGCCTTTGATAGCACGTCGGGGCTTGTGAGCCACATCCAGCTCGAAGATCATAGACGGAAGTTCCACTAATTGTCAAATGTCAGTTGGAGCCTTTTCCAGGTTGCGCGCAGGTCGTCGATGGAATAATAAGTGGGAATGGGATAGTCTCGGAATCTGCATCTAAGCTCCAAGTTCTCTAGCGATGGAATGTCGGCCAAAGGAGAGAATAGTTCCAGGTTATCCTCTGGCCTACATTGTTTGATATCCACGTCTAGGACCTTGAGGGAGCAATTAGAGCGTTGGAGAAAATCTGTGATGGTTTCGATGTCGACCTTGCGATCCGAATCGACAGCGAGGTGTTGCAAAGCAGGGAACTGCATGAGATGGAGACAAGTATCTATATCGGTGTCCCAATCTTTTATATGGAGGAAGTGAAGATGGTCGTGTTGGAGAATTGGATTCCCTGCTGCACTAGTGTCAGGATTAAAACTCAGATGATGAATACGGAAAGTGCAATGTTTGAGATAGGGTGCATTCGAGAATAACCATAAACACATAGCGATTGATGAGAAACTGGCTTCCAGATTCGTGAGTTTGTGCCAGTTGACACCCGAAAGATAGTGTATGTACGGCCCGTCCATGTATAAATTCCTGAGGTTGGGAATCATTCCTAAATTTATTTCTGAGGTACCACAGATTCCGATCTTCAGAGTGTTTAACATATGAGCGCGGGCGAAAGCAGAGTTTAGGAGATGAACGTGTTCCGCCTCAATATTATATTCGAAGTAGAACCACTTGTGGGACTGCGGCGAGAATAAGTTCATCATCGCCTTCAAAGGTGCTTTGTCGTTCATGTAATCCACCTGGTAGATATTGATGTAGAGGGGAGGTTCTCCAGATCGGCCCAGCCAGTCGCGCAAAATACTGCAACGGGTTTCATTGATGTAGTTCGAGCAGAGTGAAATTGATGTCCAGATTTGGGGAGTCGACCAGGCGATAGCACGCCATGTTGTGCATACGGCACCAAGCGAGAGGGGATTTGTAACGGAACGATGTCTAGGACGGTTGACAGATACACCATAGGCAGCGTCCACGTCGACAGGCAATAAATTCGTGAAAATCTTGCCTACGATCTCAGTGGGCAGTTTTGATGTTAAAGGATCGTGTGCACGATTCATGCGCCCATGAATGATGGTACGCCTGGCATTCAGAGTGGCGATCTCTTCATCTATAGCGGCAAGGTCTTCACACGGAGTACATGTCTGTCCTTTCGCCACTTTCGGGCAGGGGAAATTGTGACCGGTCATCGATATCTCTGAGTCGTCGAGGAGTCAAGATGTGCAAATTTTGATAAGGAGAGACGCTTTGATAGATAAAACGACGTTACCTTGGAGTGAAATGGGCCTCAAAATTTCGGGCCCGCGATCTGAGAGCTGGATACGATAAGATACAACAGAATTGGTAGCTTTCAGGTAGCTTTAGTAGTTATGGGAAAGCGCTCGGAGCTGAGTTTGCGCTGAGTTCTGCTGAGCTACAAATTTAATCAGCACGTGAAACGGTAATTCAAGCGCCCGCAGCCATCTTTCAACACCGCCATCTCAACGTCTAAAGATCTAACGTCTTACGCTTAACTCTGTTGATATTTCTTCGTAATATATACAAAGCAGCGCTCGAAATTATGTTCCCTGCTCCTCCAAACTTCTCAACGGCTGTGCACCCCCTTCCACCGTTCTCTTTTGGATCTTCAGCACCCTTCCCAAACGCGCCCAACGTCCCACAACAGTCGTTTCTTCCCCAGGATCCGCTGCATCAGAGAACCGCCGATCCCAACTCACCAGAGGTCTTCAAGAACAACGTGACCATGCTCCACCAGCAGGTTTTGGGGGTGCAAGCGTTTGCGCGAAGGGTTTTATCGTCAATGTATGTCCCTTCTTGCTTCGTCAATTGCTTTCATGCGAGCTCAACAACTTGATTCACAGACAAAACGCGTACCAGACGGGCAATTCACCAGCACACACCGAAGGTACGCTCTCGCTATACCGCTTACGTTTCCGATCTCACCTGCGTATGTCACAGCGGACATCGCGACGCTCAAGCAGATGCTCGCTCTCGTCCTCGACACCATGCGGCAGTCCGGTGTCGGTGCTCTACCCGTACTGCCGACTGTTGGAGGCAACCCCGCCGCTGTTCCGACCGAGGCGCAGCTCCTTGCCAGCACAACACAGAACCTTCGCGCGCTGTATGAAAAGCTTCAGAGGAGCCAGGAAAGCGCGGCTGTCTCTGCAAATTTGTTATCGATGGACCACCCGTCGGCTCGAACAGGAGCTCAGAAGTAGCTGTAGAGGGCCTCGATAAGGGCATTGACAGTTTCCCTCCCAGCATGCAATGCTCGTGGAGGTAATCAGGCCATTGATGAAAATTGCTCCATTGCGGAGTTGCAGCGTGCCAAGCAACTGCTTGTATGAGGCGTCGAGAGGTTACGAATCCGACCAGGTAGGGAGCCGCCACCTTCTTGTACTCACATTCACCTTTGTGGAATAATTCGGGTCAGGACTCGCGCATAGCGGTTGAAGTAAATTCATGCATGCTACATGGCACGAATTGCAGAGAGATGGAAGCTAGGCTCGCTAGGGTTCAAAGAGGACGGGAGAAAGGTGAATTCCGTCTTGTCTACCGACCTGCTACGGTTACAAAGCTACACGGACCGTCTTTCTTTGACACTGTAATACAAAACATCATAGCGGCCATCTTGTATTCCTTTTAAAGTTCAGATTCGATTCTGATTATAATAATTCAATGACTTGATCATCATCAGCGGTGTGGGAACCGACGAATGATGGTTCGGTTCATCGACATCTTCATTTTCTGACTTCCACGACCGCATTCCGCACTACGTTTTTCCTCTGCTTCAAAATGGCGAATGTCTTCCTCGATATACCGCAAGAACTACGAATCCAGATTCTTTCCCACCTCGATGCCGTTTCTCTTTCACGTTGCGCAATGGTGAGGCAACTTCATCATTCCTTTAATTTCTAAGATTTGGGGAAGCAACTGAATCTGTGGATTGTAGACTTGTACATCCGTCTACGCAACTCTCAAGGAATCGTCTCTCTTAATATATACTATTCAGCTGCACTTCGACGGTCTCAAGGATGTCGGGACGTCCAGTACCCACTCTGAGCGTATCGAGTCACTTCTGCGCCGCCGGCAAGCATGGTTGTCGCTCGACTGTACAACGTATACCACCTACAGTATGCAGCATATGTGCCGAGCATACGAGTTCGTCGGGGGCGTATTCGCCAACACGGATAGGCACCATCTTGAGATCGCATGGCTGCCGACGGCCAGCCATCCAGAGGGTCGTACGCTACAAAGATGTCTAGCCGAAATTTCGATTCGAGACTTCACGATGGACCCGGCGCAGGATATGATAGCATTATTCGAGGAGGATTGGAGGTGAGTGCTATCATAATACCATGTTACCTTTTGAAGCAAACTTACAAGTATCTAGCCCATCGTCGCTGACTGACGCCCGCGCTTGTCGCATCCACCTTCGTACCATATCTACCGATATGGCCCATCCACTTGCAGCGCGTGGTGTTTTGCATTTCTCCGTCTTTCCCAAGGGTTCTTTCGCCAATGACATCTACAGTCTCTATATAGAAATCGCGAAAAACATCTTGGTCGTTGTGCTTCATTTAGATGCCACCTGGCACGCGATGCGAGTGTTAGTATGGGATTGGACTACATCGGATCTCATAGTGGTAGGTCAAATTTCTTCTTCGTACCTTGAATGTATTTGACCAATCGCAAAGGATTCCTCTATTGCATTTGATTCATTGCTCCTCCATCCGAGATTTGAGTTCGCAATTTTGAATTCCACATCCTGCCTTGTTACCTCTTCCTTCGGCTCCGGGTCGATTCGGCTGTATAAGCTTGCACACTTGATTAACGCGCCAGCAATTCACCTCGCTACACTTCATCTCCCACCCATCGCCCCTCACACCAAAGTCATCAGGGTCTGCACTGACGCCGGGCCAATCGAAGCGCAGCCACTGTCCCAGACGTCGCTCATGGGAAATGATGAGGACCGTTTGCATGTGTTCACAATGGTATACGACCACCCGCATATATTTGATGCGAGCGCTGAAATGAACATGTTCGTTCATGAGCGCGTGTTTACAAAATATATCGCGCGCCAAATTTCCTCTCCCGAGGACCATCCACCTCTCAACATTCCATGGGAGGAGTGGGGCCCGCCAAACACGAGGATTATCTATCCTGCACGCGTCGACATAGATGGCTGGACAAGGTGACTATCTGAACCTCCTTTCAGCGATGATTCAACGCGCTCACTCGCTTCCCTATACTCGTAGATATATTCATGGTCAACGTGTCGTTTTGCCGGCTCTAACTGACGGCGCAAACGGTAAACTCGAAGAGGTACCCAACTCTGTGGAAGTCCTCAACTTCTCCCTAGCAGCGGTGTTGTCCGCCAAAGGCGTTCTGATACCAACGTCTCCCCTGTTGCCCTCGTCTGCAAGGGACAAACCCGGGACTTTATCGTCATCAAGCACTATTTACGCTGGTGAAGTCCCTTTCTTAAGGAACGACGTGGAGACGCACCTTCCATATGTATCCTATAAGCGGGACCTCAAGCAGACGCACGCGGAGTATATGATCCATGCAGATGGTATTGTCGGTGTAAATGTACGTTCACATTCTTCACTTCTCTGTTGTTCTGTTCAGAGAAGGCCGCGCTTGCCACTTGGCTTGTGGATCTCATTTCTCCATTTCTCGGTATTGTTTACAGTTCGTTGATTTCCGTGTTGTAGATGAAAGCCGACGGCCGTCTTGACTCACACATATACGCCATCTGCTGACAGCCACGAACGCACCCCTTTCTTCTGCACGATAAGCCTCAGCAGCTAGTCATGGTTAGTATATTACTACTATGGTCGGCTCTCACCTCCTTCCTGTCAGACTGTAACTACCATCCTCGGCGAAGCCAATCAGATGCCGTTATGAAGCGTCGAGAGGCTTTATACATCCAGGTACGGGACGAGGACGGCGCGCCACCTTTGTAGACACTACTTTTTTAGTCGAAGACCACCAGTTGCAAATGTTAATGAATTGAAGTCGAGATTTGGAATGGTATGTGCGAGCTTGTTCCATCTAATTCCAAAACAATGAATAGAAATCGTGATTCTGGGTCAATTTCCCCACCACCCATGTTTGGGCGAATATAGTGGGATTAAAATTTGACAATAGGTGCCTCCACCTCCGTTCGAATGCTCTCAGCTGTCGCTGCTAGCTGGTCCATCGGTGGTTGTAATTTGCACGCCTGTCGAAAGGTTGGTGCTTATGCTATATTTAAAATCCTCGTCAACTGTGTGTACTCACACGTTCCGTAGATCCCCGCCACTGCCGCTAGGATAATCCTAAATAAACTTACAATCTCGGGTGCCAGGCCCGTACACGCCGATGTGGGTCTGGGCGCTAGTGGCGGAGTGAGGACTTGGTACCGTCGGTGCCTGGTGAGTCGTCGCGGGCGTAGCAGCGCATGTGGGCGCCGCGGCGATGGATGAGAGGTAACGTCGGTGCCCTTGCATGGAACGGATGTCGCGAAAAGCTAACCACCGTTCATCAGCTTTCCCTGCACGGGCTCGAAGTGAGACGATGGCGTACCGTAGGTCGCAATCTTCTCATGTTTTCCCTTGAATAATCCAAAATAGGACTTGTCCATAGCGATTGAACTGGATTCACGCATGCCACAATCGCAGAGAGGTGGAAACCCGGCTAGGTATACCTTGCACACGCACATATGTATGTACGTCCTCACCAATTCTGCAACTAAGATGATACGTGAACATCGCAAAAAGGAACGACCCTTTTCTCAGGGAGGATGTGGGGCGCTTAGCGGGCTCTCCAGCAGTGGTCTGGAAGTTGTACATAGAAGACAATGTCGAACATTGGCACAATGACGGCAACGGCATCTATCGGGTATGAAGGGAGCCACCAGCTGGTGCTAGTTATTTTGGACCAACTCAAAGTTCAAACCTTAGGGATTCATCGAATATGGGCCACAACTCTCACCAAACTTACTGCTTCGCTATGATGCCGCAGTTCGGAGACCACCCGAGTACTTCACCGTCGCCTTGTGAGACCTTGTCTGTCATAATCAGCCTAAGCGAAGTTAACTGGATGGTATCTCTTTTCTGATCCCAAGTTCCAACTTCTCAGCGCTATGAACATTATCAAACCACCAGTGAGTAACCGCATATTGTTCTCCGAAAGAAAACGTCTGTGATATCGAGTTGGATCCCAATTTCCTCTATAAATGGACGTAGGTCTGTGTTGGAAGGGTACTCAAACTTGACTTACCCAGATACACTCGAAATGACCTCTCAACTCGTCTGGCTTATCACCGGAACTTCGTATGTCGTTTACTCTCTTCATTTATGACGCAGTCCTGAAGCTTCTGCGACGCGAACCAAACAGATCTGGATTCGGAAGACAGCTTGCGCTCGAGGCGTTGAAGCGTGGCGAGAAGGTCATAGCGACCGGCCGCGCTCGCTCGATCGACAAGTTGAACGAGCTCAAGGCACAGGGGGCTGATATCCTCGAATTGGACGTGACGTCCCCGTTGGAAACCCTGCATGAAGTAGCTAGAAAAGCGATCGCTATCCACGGAAGGATTGATGTGCTCGTGAATAACGCAGGTAAGCTTTCTTGTTTGCTATAATACGTGGAGTTACATTCAGACAATCCCACTAGGCTACATCCTCGTTGGCGCAATCGAAGAGAGCACGTACGCTTTCATGCCAAAATCCATCATCTGCGCTTTCATTCATTCCCTTTATGTCATAGACCAGAGGAAACGTATGACCAGTTCAAGTCAGTAGGAATTATTTTCCGGATGAGTCTTATCTGATCTGCCCTCGTTTAGCACCAACGTGTTTGGGGGCATAAATGTTGCCAGGGCTTTCCTCCCATACATGCGGGAAAAGAAAACCGGCACTATCATTTGGATTGGCTCCATAGTTGGCTGGGGGTAGGTTTTTGTTCCTTCCAGACAACAAGCCAAGTCATATTGATCACCGGATTTTAGGTCAGCGCCGTTTGCTGGTCTCTACGGCGCCACAAAATGGGCGCTTAGAGGTATGTGCTACATGACGAGCGTCATTAACCAGATTAAATATTCATGCCATTCTCTAGGTATCTCTTCGACTCTCCACGACGAGATTTCGCCCCTGGGGCTCCGAAGCATTTGTGTCGAGTTCGGCTACTTCCGCACCTCCTTCCTAGCACCAGACCAGCGTAAGCCAAAGGTGACGAGAATTTCCGATTATCAGGCAGCATCCGAACATCTGGAGGTCATTCTTCAAGGTACATTATGTCACGATATGGTATCCTTGCAGTGGACTAACGTATCTTGTTGATGATAGCGTACAATGGCAAGCAACCTGGAGACCCTCTCAAGGGTGTCAAGGCCATAGTCGATATTGTTCGAGCGGAAGATCAAGCTGCTGGGAAGGAATTCCCTCGTCAAGTCGTACTTGGTACTGACTGCTATAATGAAGCCAAGGGACAGACAGAGAAGATAGTTGCACGTTTGGAAGAATGGAAAGAGATTTCCTTCAGTACTGACTTCTAAAGTTCGGAGTATCTTCGACTTACGCGAAGTTGTAAATACTCGACAATTGCGCGATTGCTAGTCATGTAATGTTTTTTGGAATCTGTCTTGTCTGCCTATCTGCTGCTTACAAAGTTACATAGATCGTCTTTTCTTTTGCTCTGTATTTCCACAACATCATAGCGGCCATCTATTCCATCTAAAATTTGAACTTGATTCCTATGAATATTAAAATATGACGGTCATCTACGGGTCATCATCGACATCAGCAGTGTGGGAAGCGATAAATGATGCGATGTCCATTGATGATTGTGGGTCAGTTCCTCGACATCCTCAATTTCTGACTTCCACGACCACATTTCGGGCTATATTTCCCCTCTGCTTCAAAATGGCGAATGTTTTCCTCAATATACCGCAAGAACTGCGAATTCAGATTCTTTCCCACCTGGATGCCGTTTCTCTTGCGCGTTGCGCAATGGTGAGGCAACATCATCATTCCTTTATTTCTAAGATTTGGGGAAGCGACTGAATCTGTGGACTATAGACTTGTACATCCGTCTACGGAACTCTCAAGAACTCGTCTCTCTTGACATATACTACTCAGCTGCACTTCGACGGCCTCAAGGATGTCGGAACATCCAGTACCAACTCTGAGCTTCTCAAGTCACTTCTGCGCCGCCGGCAGGCATGGTTGTCGCTTGACTGTACAACGTATACCACCTACAGTATGCAGCATATATGTCGAGCATACGAATTTGTCGGGGGCGTGCTCGCCAATTCGGATAGGCACAATCTTGAAATCGCATGGCTGCCAATGGCCAGCAACCCAGAAGGTCATACGCTGCAAAGATGTCTAGCTGGAATAAGTTCGGTTCGAGACTTCACGATGGACCCAACGCAGGATATGATAGCATTTTTGGACGACAATGGGAGGTGAGCACTAGCATATTACCTTTGGAAGCAATCTCACAAGTATTCAGCCCACCGTCGCTGACTGACGCCCGCGCTTGTCGCATCCATATTCGTACCATATCTACCGACAGGGCCCATCCACTTGCACAACAGGATGTTTTGCATTTTACTATCGATCACGAGCGTTCTGCCGCCAATGATATTTGGAATGTCTATCTAGAAATCGCGAAAAACATCTTGGTCGTTGTGCTTCATTTAGATGCTACCTGGCACGCAATGCAATTGTTGGTATGGGATTGGACTACATCGGATCTCATAGTGGTAGGTCAAATTTCTTCTTCATACCTTGAATGTATTTGACCAATCGCAAAGGATTCCTCTATTGCATTCGATTCATTGCTCCCTCATCCGAGTTTTGAATTCGCAATCTTGAATTCCACATCCTGCTTTGTCACGTCTGCGTCCGACTCCGGATCGATTCGATTGTATAAACTTGTACGCCTGATCAACGCCCCAGCAATCCACCTTGCTACACTCCGTTTCCCACCAACTGCTCGTGGCACCGGAGTCATCAGGGTCTGCACCTATGCCGGGCCAATCGAAGCTCAACCACTGTCTCAAACGCCGTTCATGGTAAATGATGAGGATCGTTTGCATGTGCTCACGGTGGTATATGGCCACCCGAATATAACGAGCTCCAAAATGAATTTTTTCGTTCACCAACGCGTATTTACAAAATATATTTCGCGCCAAATTTCGTCCCCTGAGGACTATCTACCTCTCGACATTCCATGGGAACAATGGGGCCCGCCGAACACGAAGATTATCTACCCCGCACGCACTGAGATAGATAACTGGTCAAGGTGACTATCCGAACCTTCTTTCGGCGATGATTCAATGTGCTCACTAGCTTCTCTATATTTTGAGATATATTCATGGCCAACGTGTCGTCTTTCCAAAGCACGTTAACGGCGCGAACGGTGGACTCGAAGAGGTATCTAACACAATAGAAGTCCTTGACTTCTCCCTTTCGGCCGTGTTTTCTGCCAAAGGCATTGCAATACCAATGTCCCCCTCATCGCCCTCATTTTCACAGAGCAACTCTGGGATTTTACTGCCATCAAGCACTGTTCACACTGGTGAAATCTCAATCTTTGAGGATGACGTGGAGACGCACCTTCCGTGTGTATCCTATCAGTGGGACCTCAAGCAGACATACCCGGCGTATATGATCCATGCAAACGGTGTTGTCGGTGTAGATGTACGTTCACATTCTTATTCACTCTGTTATTCTGTTCTGAGAAAGCCTCGGTTGATTCACGGATTTCATTGCTCAGTTTATCGTTATCGTTTGCGTTCGTTGACCTCCGTTTTGTAGATGAAAGAAGACGGCAGTCTTATTTCACATATATTCGCCATCTGAATACTGACAGCCCCGAATGCAACCCCCTTCGTATGGCACAGTAAGCCTCCGCAGCGAGAAAACAAGAAATTTCTGCCGTCTACATAGTCTTCGTGAGTCCCATTCCTGTCTCCGCTCGTATTGAATCGCCTGCTGATTGAGTCCTAGGAATATGGCTTGGCCGCGTTCTCATAAGCTCGGATATTCATGAATACTAGTGTTCGAATGACAATCTCAGGATCAGCATCCTGTACGGACCTGCGCGCGTGGAGCGATGCGCTGAGTGCACAGGCGGCGACGGCTGCGCCTACAAGCGAGGAGAAGAGGGCGCAGAGTCAGAGTCGGCGGAAGAGCGTATAGCTGCTTGTGGGCGTGCTTGTGCCTGCGTGTGGGGAATGCTGGGCGCGTATGCTAGGCTGGTGGGTTCTGCGCGTTGGCTCAAAGTGTTTTGTTATGATCCTACGCTGCCGTGTCAAATATAAAAATACAACTCCACTTTACCGTGCTATGTGTGAGTCTCTACAGATACATGGTGGCTAAAGTCATCCCGTGCTTTGCCAGGTCACTTCGCCTGCTGGTTAGTTCTTGAAATCAATGTTACGAGCAACTTGAGTCTTCGTCTGTGCCTAAATACGGGCATGATCTCGGGAGCAATTGTGGACCTAATTTAGCTCAAAGTTATATCAGGTTTACTCTTGACCATCATGCTGGTTCGACCTCTTCGTCGACTTCTAGGACGGCCCCTCGCTGTATCCTACTTCCACACTACAGCAACATCCTGGGCTTCGAGGAAGGTTATTCAAAAGTTCAAGCTCGCTGACATTGGGGAGGGAATCACGGAGTGCGAGGTCGTGAAGTGGTGCGTGCGATGTTCCGGCCGGACCATTCACAGTCGTTGACCTCAACGATGAAGGACTGTGAAAGCAAAGGATACTGTACAGGCTTTCGATCCTCTGTGCGAGGTTCAGAGTGATAAGGCCAGTGTCGAGATTACTAGCCCTTTCGATGGGGTCGTCACCGAACTCCTGGTCAAGGAAGGCGAGATCGCGAAGGTCGGTAGCGGATTGTGCCTGATTGAAGTCGATGAGGAAGGGCTAGAAGATGCAAATCCTGCTGTGGTTGAACCTGTTGCGCCTCCTAAGCCTCGAGAGGAACCTCAAGCGAAGGCACCGGTCGAACCGACGACGTCCTTTGAGAGCGCTTCACCAGACGGAGCTTCCCCGACGCGTCGCTTACATCCCCTCGATCCCAACAACTCAATGGGTTCCAACATTTCCAACGCTAACAATGTCTTTGCTGCTCCCTCCGTCAGGCATTTCGCACGTCAAAAGGGTATTGACTTGGGCTTGCTAGCTCCGGGTAGTGGGAAAGGCGGGCGAATAGAGAAGCGAGATGTCGAGGCGGCCTTGACAAACGGACCGCGCGACTCCACCACAGAAAGTATTTCTCCTCGGGACCTGGCCCAGGATGTTGTGGTAGAACTCGGAAGGACGCGTTATGGGATGTGGAAGGCGATGACGAAGGTTCGGATTTACATTTGCCGCAAATTTGCCGTCTCTCTAGCGCGCTGATGTCACTCCATAGAGCCTCGAAATTCCTCACTTTGGGTGAGTGGGTTATTCAGGAATATAGAGCGCAACTAACTACCCGTGAACACAGATATTCAACGACATTAGATATCACCGCGCTACACGACATTCTCCCCTCCCTGAACGCTCATATACCACGCCATTATCTCCCCGAATCATCCAGACCACCACTGCCGCAATCCGTCAACCCCTCATCCTTATACCCCGCACCTTCGCTCAATATTCCTGAAACTCAACAATATACCAAGCTAACATACCTTCCCATCCTCCTCAAAACACTCTCGAAAGCCATGCTCGAATGGCCCATCTTCCGGAGCTCCATCACGCTCTCGCCCAACTCCTCCAAGCCCGCGCTCACGATCCGGCCCACCGCCGACATCAGCATCGCGCTATCCACACCAACAGGCCTCTACACGCCCACCCTCCAGCGCGCCGACACGCACTCCATCTATGCTCTCTCTGGCCAGCTCAAGCACCTCGCGCATCTCGGCCGCCAGACGCCCTGCGCGTTGACGCCGGCGGAGATGCCCAAGCGCGGCGGCACGGTCACCGTGTCCAACGTCGGCGCGGTAGGCGCGGGCGACTTCGCCGCGCCCGTGCTCGTCCCCGGCGGGGGCGTAGCGATCGTCGCGCTCGGGCGCGCGAAATGGGTGTGGGATGTGGATAGGGGCGATGGGAAGGGCGAGCGGAGGCTCAAGATGGGGGTGAGTTGGAGTGGGGACCATCGGGTGGTGGAAGGGGCGGAGCTGGCGGCGTTTGTGGAGTGCTGGCGGGCGTATGTCGAGGCGCCGGAAAGGCTCATTGGGGAGAGTGTGTGAGCTGCCTCGTGTTGTGCCGATGAATTGATATGTTGTATAACTATCTTTATCTTTTTCAATGACTAATGAATACATACTCACCGTGGACGAAACTTGAGCGCGAAGCATAGTTTGAATTTATGCCACAGAACAAGGGTCTCAGAACTGCTTACAGTATCAAACCGCCAATATGTTCAAATTGTAATTAATAAGAAGGACTTCTTTCAATCTGCAGATGATATCCTGGGCCAATTGGTCTCGACAAGCTGCGCGTATGAATCCCCAGTCTGGTTCCAAGCAACGGGACCAGAAGCAGAGCGACTACGTCATATCTCGGGCCCAATGTTGTTAAGCGCCCACTACTTCGCGTATTCCTCTGGATGCCCCTGTCATCAATGACCGAGGAGATTAACCTAGATTAACATGGTTTTGATAGCACATAAGCTATTAAAACATCAAGGCGATTTTTTCTCTGCTCAAGCGTGGCAGGAATATGTTGTTGAGGAACACCCGGCAACCATTAATGTCACCACCAGGCCACGGTCCAGGCAACAAGCGCCTAGCATCTCGTTGGAACAACCGCTCGTCGACCCTGTCCCACGCTTGAAAGGGGCCAGTGGATTGTGCATTGTCGATGCATCTATCAATGTCATTGGCGCATTCATGTAAATGTATGATTTATTGTTTTCAATGGCCAACAATAATCGCAGGCCACATACAAACAACTGGTCTATGTTATCGCTGAGTGAGCTGCTGAATTGTTTAAGGCGATTGAGTTATCCTGATATAGATGATACCTGTCGAGTAAATGAAATAAGATTTTCGCCACCCGCGGTCGGGCCTTGCGATCTGCTAGTCAGGACGGCCAAGTAAAGCGCCAAAGCTCCTTGCACAGTACGTACCGATTAGCACAATGCCTTTGGACTCTTCCTTTTTTCCTTCTTCTGGAATTTGTGTCAAGCCGCTTGTCGACAAGCTGATTTCTGCGGAGCTAAAATTACTATATTTGTCCAGTGGCCAAAAGCACACGCGCTTTGCTGGCGCTTTGTGGCTCTTCGCTTTTGCTATGCCACCCAGAAAATTGGACAATAGAAATCGAGCGCATCCATCTATAAATGAGGGCATTTTTTCAACGTACTTTCTAAAATTCACCCGTTGCTGTCCCCTCTCCTCAGCGCAGCTAACAGCTAACAGCATCCCAACTAGTATGTCAGGAAACTATCGCGAACGAAATGCGAGCATAAGCGCCGCCAATTTCGCTTTTGTAGAAAACAGTCCCACCCTCCATTCCAATGCTTCCGACTTCTCCGATGCAGAATCTGATGCCTCGACGCTATCAGAAAGCACACTGACAACCTACCTTGATAGGAAAGCCGCTCGAGATGGGCAGCAAACCTTGGCCGATACGATATCCGCAGAGCGCATCACTTTGGACCCATGGTCTGAATCTTTAACCGAGAACTTTGACGTTGAAGGATATCTCGCTAAATTCTCCTCGATACCAATTCAAGGTCCAACTCAGATTTTCGGTCACCCTTCTGTTCGCACGATAATATTTGGAAAGAAGGATGCTAGTGGCCGTATCGCACCTATTCCTCTACTTCGCTGCTTACAATTTGAAGGAACTTCAAATTTGGATTCTCCTAATGAGTCTGTATTTGAAGGAGTAGTCCTGAAACAGTTTGTGTTTAAAGTTACTGTAAGCAACCATCACTTATCTGACATTGTGCTTTGCATGTATACTCATTTGATTGTGCAGTGGCCTGGGTACGACACCTGGCAGAGAGATTTGTTAGAGGAGTTTACGAGCGAATTAGAGGCTGGGATGCAGATAACAAGGGCAATTCTCGCGAGCCTCATCGCAAAGGAGTACCAGATGTTTGCATTGGTATGTCCCCTTTTACAAATGATTTATTCATCGGAGGGAAGACTAACGTATTTTGCACTCGGCATGCGATAGTACTATGGATTAAAAGCAAACGAATTCCTTCATGGCGCCCCTCCGGCCAACCCCCCACAGGGCAGCATGATTGGTCCTGGTGGAGTTGATTTCTATCGGATGAATATCGCCTACATTATCCAAGGACGGGACGGGGTTTGGTATGCAGATAAAGGTCTCGTAGTTTCGCTTCCGAGATAAACAAGCTACGCAAGTTATATGGATGCAGATAATAAATACCTTTCAGACGAGCTCCTTTTTTGATCCAAGTAAATAAGTAATGTGCTGCCATCAATGAATACGATCATATTTGAGGAGAACGCCTACTGGACGTCGAAATAGTTGGGCCGTTAGGCACTGGTGAAATATGTATACGAGGCGCGTGTAGCACGTACAGGTGCCAGGGGCGCAGTGGTACTTTTGCTCTGGTCTTTGGTACCTTCCAATACTTACGCGCATACCCATCGCGCCTTCCTCAGACTGTAGCTTTTATTTCCTTGAAATTGACCTTTTTTCGGAAGGGTGGACCCTAGCTTTAGATTGGAGTGGCCATGAGGAATTCTCAAAGCAAGAACTCCGAGACTGGATTGTTAATGGAAGATCAGCTGGAAAGACTAGGAGCGCTAAAGCGCTAAAGGGTTCACTTTCGCTACCGTTACTGGAGCCGGACACATGGTGCGTATTTTCTACACTTTCATCCTGTCTTTTCGTTTAATACAGATTCACTCCTCTTTCTACCACATAGGTTCCCTACGATAGGCCTAAGGAATCTTTGGAGCTTATTCAAAGGTGGATTGCTGGGAAAGAATTGCAGATTTATACCTTGCTTCGAACTGGAGATACATCGATGAAAGTCATTGTCAGAAGCTGTATACAAATTGGAATGTTCAATTCATGTTTCATATAAAATTAATATGCTCGCTACAACTCTGCTGATATGATACTAGACCGATTGATTAAACTAAACTACTAGTATAAGTAATGCCTTCCCCATTCGACAAACGCTATCCGGAATGAACTGCTAACCGCAGTAGTGCAGTACATATTTGTGGGGAGCTTCGTCCACAGAGATTCTATGTCAACGGTATTGTTCCTTTCAATTGATCATGCTACAGCGCTTCAGCAACGCAGCAGTTAACTACGAAGGTTTACTACTCACTTTCCGCACCAGAATGGCACCTATGACGACGGCGTCTAAGCCAAGCATCTGATTTCGGGCCAGGGTCCAATTTCTGTAAGGCTATAGATTAGTAACACCACCTGCATTGACGCCGCCGCCGGAGTATCGATTTCGATGAGGAGGCTGGGATATCGGTGAAGAGAGTCTTCGGGCAGTTTTTTCCTGCAATTTTTCATATTTCTGTTTATCCTTCATATGACGCTGGTGCTTAGGAACAGGGAGGTTGGGGCCCGCCGATCTTCTGCGATCGCGAGACCATCGGTTTGGTGTAGGTTGGGCAAGAGAAAATCGCAGAAGCAAAAGATACATCTGCATACTGTGGCCGAGTATCTCATAGCACTTCTGGATTTCTTGCCGAGCCTTCCATATCCGAGAGATATTCCACCAGGAGGCAAAACGGCTGATTGTCTTCCGTATCTGAAGGAGATCACTGGAGGGAAGAATGTAGCAATCTCGCATTCTTGAATGTCACGACGTGTAGATAATGAGGAACGCACTCGTTTAGCCGTGTTATATGGTCTCTCAGAATACCATTGATGTCGATGGCCCGGCCCTTGACGCCGCCATCCAAGGCATTGAAAAGTTGATAAGTCTGATCCGCTATATCTGTGCACGCTTTTCTGTGGCTTTTCGCGTGCTATGAAATACTAAAGAGTCAGACTGCCGCCGCATTTTTTAATACGAAACAGGAGGATGAACCTGCGCCATCATGATAACGTCTAGGGTAATCCGCGCGGAAGAGGAGAGTCCTAATTTAGCCTCCAGTGTGTTATCGGCAGCATTTGCCAGTTGAAGGAGCTCGATTTCTATGAGATTCAGAGAAAAATCTTTGCTCGAGTTGACCGAGACCACAGAGGAGTCCAAACCACTGAACATCGGCATCGTCGTCAAGGTGCAAAGGGGATCGTATTTTTTGGGGGCTAGTAGCCCTAAACCCAAATGCATGGTGAAGGCGTGTTTCTAGGCGTCTTCAACCCATCGGTACATATTTGGTGTTGTACCAGCTGACAGCAAATCATAGACTAGATTGCATGGAAGATCGCAGTGGGGAAACGGTGGACTTTCGTGAGAGAGCTTCCCAATTCGTTTAAAGGCATTCATATTTCTTCATGTTCTCTATAAACGTCAGTGCCTCGCGACGTAGCTTTGTTGGCTGTATGCGGCAATTTGCCTTGTTTCTCGAGCGCCCAATGCGTCATAATCATCCACGTTCCGTCTATAAGCAGTGATTAGTTTGGTTGATCAGGCAAGTAGTGGCACTACAACAGCATAGATTGCCTTCGAAGTAACGTACCACCCGTAGTTCCGGTACACATTTGGCATTCCGCCAGTGTGGCATTCTTTTAACTAGAAAGGGTAAAGTGCCCATACATGTCGCTGATGGACATTGATTATGACGCAAACAAGGCATGGCACGGATACGAATCTGTCCTGATAAAGGTATCTGGCTTTCAAACTGTCAGCCAGTCAACGCTCACCGGAGTCGCTACTACGGCGAAAGAACTATCCTCTGAAATCGATGCATTCCACAGCACCGGAAAGTCGTGACGAGATTGCTTCTATAATGTGACGACACAAAAAGGTGTACATCTATCCGTTCTACACTGAAATATCATGTTGAAGATATCAGCTCGACGGGTCGACAGTCAGAAAGGCACTTGACCCAATGATCACTACCACTGCGTGATGTCCACCTCTGCCTCACCGAAGACGCTGGTCTTCTTCATGGCGAATCCATCGACTACTTCTTCTACGTCCTGACCATAGTAGTCAGGGAATTCCCGTTTCAAATATCGCAGAATGTGCGTGTTGATCTGCTCGAATTCCAATAGGAACCCGTCGTGTCCATCGGGAGAGGGAATGACCACGAGCTCCGCCTGCGGAACATGCGCAGCAATTTCGCGCTGCTCCGATGTCGTGAAGAGTCCGTCCGTAGCGATACTGATAACAAGCGCACGGGGAGGCAACGTAGCGAGCACCTTTGCAAGAGAAGTTTCTTCATCGACGTCAACAGCCCGGTCGCGGGCAATATCATGGGTATCAAGTTTGCGGGTGATATGGATGTAGCAATTCGCATCAAATCGGGCGGTGAACTTGTCACCTTGGTATCGGAGGTAGGATTGTGCAGAAAAGATAGGCGGTTTTTGTGGAGGGTGGTCGGCAGAGCTATCGCTGAGAGTTGTTTGACGGGGTCTTGCATTTTTGAGACCGTCATTATGCACAGCGACTGCATCATCAGCATGGGAGCTGAGTTTCGGCGAGGCGGGAGGCGTAAGGGTGCCGTTTTTCGAAGTTTGGGAGAGCTGGGCCTTACGTCCAAACCGGCTTTCAAAGGAGTCCCGTGAACGATATGTGAGCAGAGCACTCATTCTGGCGGCAGCTAGACCAGAGGCGGGCTGTGAGTTGTAATATCCATCTTGATAAGTCGGATCGCTGTAAATGCTCTGTCTTTGTGCCTCTCCCCAGCTGATACACCATGCAGAATGGCGCGCGGATGTGGCTATTGGAACTATTCGGCGTATGAAGCCTGGAGGAGTACATAAGGGCCACTCCAGCACGGCCATGCCCCCCATGGATCCTCCAATAACCACAGCTACTGATCGAACACCGAGATAGTCGAGAACAAGTTTGTGTATGCTGTAAAATACGTTAAAGAAGCATATACTGTGCACATAATCGCGAAACGTACCGAACGTCGTCACGAATAGTTGTTGGTGGAAACTCGGGACCATACGGCTTTCCCGTCTCTAAATTTATGGTTACCGGAGAGGCGGAACCATAGGGCGACCCAAGGGTATTAGAACATATGATAAAGAACCGATTCGGATCGAAAGCCTTCCCGCGACCCATCAATGGACCCCACCTAGACGATTCAGTACTATTCTCCAGAAATGCAGCCCAACCACTCACCAATCCTCGACATCTGCACTCCCTGTAAATGCATGGCAAATAATCATGACATTGTCCCTTTGCTCGTTCAGCTTGCCCCAGGTTTTGTACGCAACTGGCACCCGTTCAAGGACGGCTCCACAGTCAAACGTAAATGACGGCACAATAAATATCGATTGCTCAATTAGAGAGGAATATGCGGCCATGGTATTTTTTGACACGTCTCGTCGAAATGTTTTTCGTGGTATATGTTGTCCAAGGTAACTCTCCAAACTGAATAGATGCGTATGAGAACAGGTCGCTCTGTAGATGTTCGAGCCTGTTGCCCGGATGAAGGTCTAAAGAAAGGAATGGGATAGTGATGGAAGTTGGGAACAAGAGAAAATGTGATCCGACTCAGGAGTCAGATTGGCGAGACCGTGACATCCTAGAAAAACGATAAGATAAGATCCAGATAAGATAAGATCTCGAGACGACGAATAGGGACAGAATTGACTTTGGAAGGCCATCGATATTTTTTTTTGTGGCTAATGTTTTACTAGTATACGTAAATGTTCTGTTGATAACTCAAGCTACTCATGATCAACATAACGGAGACTATACATTACACAGAGCAATGTTGCAGTCCGTCGATTGCCGATTAGAACACATCCGATAGAAAGTACTACGTCAAGTCCATTCTTGATTTAGTCCATAAATTCGACACAGCATCGTTCTTAAGCAGGGATAAAGTTCCAGTGCTGGGTACGAGAACCAGTGGAGGGAAGTAATTCAATCTACATCAGGGTGGATTAAAATGGGATACAACATCGGGCAAGGAGGAAAAAAAATTGGGATACTTACATTCGAAACGCCTGCCAGTGCAGAATTAGTTGGAGTGAATAACTGGTCGGCGTCCACATTTTTTATCTACCAAAAGGTCATTTAATAATCTGGAAAAGCACATTTAAGAGGCAAAGGTGACCGCACCACATATTCGCCTCCCCCAGCACATTGAATGGCGAAGGTGACCGCTGGAGAGTTTGCGGGTGCGACAATGGGGAGGAAAAGGTTCTGAATTGCGTATATGTTTCAGTTGAAGTCTTTCAATGGGATTTAGACTCACGGATTCAATAAGGTGGAGCGTAGTAACATTGCGTGCGAGGCCGACATTTAGTATGTGATAACCTCCTTGGTCAGCGTTCGCGAGCCGCCACTACGTTATTAAATGAGCAAAGTTTGGGGAAAACTATAACATCAGAATAGTTACGACGCCTGGCTGGGGGTTGCTCTCCATAACGATGATATTTCCGAATGTATTAGGTTCCCCGGGACTCAGAGGTAAACCAGGTGTAGTTGTTACACTCTGAATCGTGTAGTCGCCAGGCTGGAGAATAACGCAAGGGAGCTGGAACCGGCCAATATGGAAAAATTAGTATGCGAGATCTTCTTAGAGACTGTCAACTTACAGGAGTAGGAACAGCGCCAGTCAACACGACGCTGGTCATCAGCATGATGGACGCTGCAATATACCTGAAGCAAGCCATGTAAATTCGAGGATGAGTTGTACGGTGAGAGGCAGAAAGTCTAACAAGCTATCGATCTGGCTCAACTGCTCGCCCTTTATATCATGGTCGAAGATTATTTTTCATTTCAGTCTCGAGCCTCGATGTCTATCATAGGGATTCAATAACCGTACACTGGGTGACTTTCCATAACTCTAACTTGAATTAAATGTCACTTGAATCATTAAGCGATGTCAGTCGGAGTTTGACCAATGAATATTTGCATTTCCATAACGTCCAAAGTTGCTGATTTGGTATCAATATCTTGAAACGGTCTTAAACCCGATAAGCCTTATCAGCGCCATATACTCGACTGACTCTTGTTTCGATACCTCAATGGATGAGTCCATGCTATTCTCTATGATACAGGATGCTGAGATGGAGGAAGAAGAGAGTGCGGATGAGCAAGCAAGGCAAAATGCCTTGATCTTGGCTGCATTAGTAGCAGGAGTCGAGGAGGCGCGCCAAGCACGTATCGATCGTCGAAATAAAAACCGGGTATATCTGTGTCGTCCACAGCTCCTCCCAAATCCTCAACTCGATACTCCTTGGCAGAAGCTATATCAGACCCAGAATGATCGTGCGTTCATTACCACAATGGGATTTGATGTTAATACGTTTAATTACATCGTCGCAAATGGATTCGGAGAACGTTGGCGCACAGAACCAATTCGCCGCACAGACAACATCAACACCAGTGGAAATCCTCGCCCTAATGCACGATCACTAGATACATGGGGTGCACTTGGCTTGATTCTTCATTACCTGAATTCCACGATGCGCGAAGTCAGCTTGCAGCAAATCTTTGCCCTTATTCCGAGTACGGTCTCGCGCTACATCACACATGGCTTGATTTTATTGCTACAAACTCTTCGCAAGATGCCTGAAGCATCTATCCGCTGGCCCCACGACGTTTCTTCATTCGAAATAAATAGCGAACTTATTGTTGCACGTCACCCAGCATTGTCGGGAGCATTTGGCAGCATAGACGGCTTGAATCTTCCTGTTCAAACCTCTGCGGATGATGACATCGAGAATGCGACATACAATGGATGGAAGGCAGATCATTTCATCAGTTCAGTTCTTGTATTTGCGCCTCAAGGTCAAATTTATTTTACCAATCCTTGCTAGATATGCGCTAAGATTTATGAGCAGGTGATGTAATTGCAGCCAACATCAATGCACCAGGTAGCTGGCATGACTCCCGAGTGGCGCTCCCAATATATGAGAAGCTTGAAAACAACACACCGGATGGTTTTTATCTTGTTGCCGACACTGCCTTTCCGCGAGGTGCTTTGAATATCCAGGATCGTATTCAAGCACCATTGAAATCAGGTCAACGATGGACAGGAACTACGGAGCAGCTTGAAGAACAATTGGAGTACAACCGACAGCTTCTATCTTTTCGACAAACGGCAGAATGGGGCAATCGCGCACTTCAAGGTTCGTTTGGCCGATTGCGTATCCCGCTCGATGCAAATGATTGTGATGCACGCGGCAATCTCATTGAGATTTGCATTCGATTACACAATCTCCGCACTCGTATGGTTGGTTTCAATCAAATCGCGACAGTCTATGTTCCAGAGTGGAGACAGACGGAAGAAGATGTCATGGTATGGGAAGCGTTTGAGACGATGCTATTTGCAGATCAACGCAAGCACGATAGAGTTTCACGGTATCACATATATGCTGAAATTGACGAGTAAACAAGTAAAGACAGGATAGCTTTTAGCTAGGGATATATGTAAAGAGTGGACAGCTAAATGTAGCAATGGAAAAGCAGTATAACAAGGAATACGAAGTAATGACAGACTCTAGTTAAGAATATCGCATGGGTACGTATGAGTATGTATAGCATGGGATAATGGGTATACAAAAGTAGAACATGTTGGGACAAGTCCTCATAATGATTTCAACTTACTGAACTACAATTGTGTTCAAACACCAGCAGATACTTCCGCACTTGGTCCCTCTCCCAAGTTGCAGGCAGGCTGGTAACCTTTGGGTGAAGGACTAGACGGAACAGCGATGCTAGCTGAGGAACTTGATGGGTTTGCGGCCCAATCACGAGAAGCAGGTGGGGCCAACTTAAACCTTCGGTGCTGGGGTTTAAATACCCGACCTTCTGAAGATTCGCGTGGTTCAGGGGTTGCTCCATGCGCCTGAGGCGAGCTCTGCGGCCGAGGTGATCCACGTGGTTGAAGAGGCGGGGAGAGGCTAGGGTACGGAGTAGAGACACGAGGTAAAGATGGAAAAGGGGGAGAGAGAGGATGGACCTGAGGATATGGGCCGAAATTTTCTTTATCGGACTCAGACCAGTCTGTGGCTGAAGATCCATCAGTGATCCATGTTGTATATGAGCCCCCCTCAGGAAAGAACTCATCATGGCGGACCTTACCCCGGACGCGAACAAATCCAGCTCGATCTTTCTTCTCTCGTTTCTGCGAGGGAACAGGACGGCGATCTCGACCTCCAGCCATCATGAGCTTGAATTGAGCTCGATCAAGCTGTCTTTCAAGCTTGTGTATCTGTTGGTGAAGTTCGGTAGCCTCACGACGAAGTGTTTCATTGGTTGCCTGAGAGTCACGGAGTTGTTGGGTGAGAGTGAAGATTTGAGTGTTCTGAAAAGATCGAGTTGCGCGTTCTTCATCACGGGTACGTTGCATGTCCGGATCGAGTGCAGATGAAAGTTTTTGCATAAGATCCGCAGATTGCATCGCACGGGCATTTCGGCGGGGAGGCTGATCAGATTCGGCTTTGTTGGATCGGATGGTCGCAGAAAGAACCTTGGGAGAATCTTCAGTTTTGATCAGGGGGTCGTCCTCAAAGTTGGCATCGCCCTCAATCTCGGAATCATTGAGCGAGCGGGTTGATATTCTCTCGTTAATGAGGCCGTCGATTGCCTTGGCCCGAGTCACTGCGGCAGGCCGCTTCCCTGCACCTGTTGGTTTCGTTTGTTTAGCAAGCTGGAAAAGTCATTCATGGTTAGAAAGGCACCTTGAGATTCGGAGACAAACTCACAGATTTGAACTTGAGTTCAAGCGATCTTGCATCGCGAACAGGGCGACTATTGAGTTTGGCCCATACCGCGTAGGCCTTATGGATCCGCTGCCACCCACGCTGACCAACAGGTAGCTCCTTCTGTGTGAGGTTCAGAAGCTCAGTGAGATCACTATCCTTGTAGTTTCCAGCTCCGGCGCGACGGCCTCCATGCCCCGTGGCTGGGACAACTGGACGTTCATCTTCAGAGTCGGTAAGAGCCTCAGAGGGCTCATCAACATCGAAGTCGACGCGCCTGCGTTTGCCCTTGCCGTGTGACGTCTGTGGTGGAGGTGACGGCACTCGTTTGCGCCGAGAGCCGCCAACCTTCGATGTGGGGACATGGCGCGTGCCGGGAGCTTGGCTGGGCAGTGGCCGTGGAGGGTCAAACCCGGGATCACAAGGAGGGTTGCTGTTTTGAATCGGAAGTAATGGAGGACGGTGGTACCAGTTGAGGGCAGGATCCGAAGGGTTTTCTGCTTTGTAGCGGCCGAAGTGATGCTGTGGCGAAGCGGGAATATTATCCTGGGCGCCGAATGCGAAAGGATGTGCTGCAGGTATGGTAGAAGGCTAGGATGAAATATCAACATCAACTCTTGAGAATAACTAGGAGAGATTTGACTTACATTCGCCATAGATGGGAATGACTGGAAGCCATAATCGCGCTGACTTGAAAACGGATCTGAAATCGGCCTAGGAGTTCCCTAAGTCGACGGAAATGATAGATAAGAAATATAAACATGTAGGAATGAGCGAGAACTCACCGTCAGCTGCTGGTTCAAGCCAAGCGCTCGAGTCGCGTTTGGGGTTCGCCATGCAGGTAGATTGCCGGCGTTTCGCCTCGGAGTGGCATGGATCGGTGGGAGAGAAAGAGGGGGAGGGTTGAAGGATGAATTTGCCATGAGAACCAACTATTTGAGGGCTCAGAAAGTGATGAAAAGAAGATGCTCTGCTCACCGACGGTCATCTAGCTTTTATAGCTCTTCGTCAATCCATCCCTGCTTTCGTCGTTAATCCATCCCTGCTCTTATCGTCCATCCCTGCTCTCTTTGCCCATCCCTGCCCTAGTCATTAATCATAACCTGCATCGGAATGAATGGCGAGCAAAAAGTGGGCGAGCCTAAGACTGGTGGCGGTTTCAGCACTTGTCCTTTTTTGAGGTCGATTGAATGGTTATCGTCGAGTTTCAAGGGCTCAGAGCTCGGAGCTGTGGCTGAGGACCTTGAAACAAAGAAATTTTCTATCCATCTACAAGACAAACAGTCAGCGCGACATACAATTATGGGCAAATTGAGGGGAAGTTAGGCCGAGACACTTAACTTTATGAGCACCAGGGAACAGAGAATGGAAAGCGGTGTGAGAGGTAAAACTTTCAGTCAGTAAGGCAAAGAGGAGCTATGCACAGTGATTTGAGAGAGATAATGAGAGATGGGAGCTACAGCCTGAGCAGAACAATCGCGTCGATGACGAGCAGTGGCAGGCCCTTGATTGTGATCGATAGCGATGCCGATGTGCCGGGCATCAAGCATGTCGAAATAGGAAATTATGATGCGCGGCGCGGTCCGGAGCTGTCAAAAATGACAGGTTTGATTGGGTTTTGACGTTTCAAAATTTGGAAGAGGGGGGGGGGGGCCTCTTCTAGATTCGGGATTTAGACCTGTCAACAAGTTTTCAAGCTGACAGTTCGGTGGTTATACCATCACCGGCAACTCGGCCAAGGACCCTTATTCTCATGTATTTAGATTTAGACATTCAAGTTAGCGTTACGGAAAGTCACCCACTATGTAATCACCACCGCCAGCTGACGGATAGCCATCGAGGTCCCGCTCAGATTCTCGAACAGGGTCTCCAGCGGCTTCCGCGCCTGTCGTCCACAATGCGCTGACAAGATAATCATCTGCTTACCCTGCCGAACAGCGATATCGTCATACGATAATCACGTTCGAATCTGCAGGCAGCTGCGTAGAAAATCTAAATACTCAATGCCATTAGCTGGTAAGTAATTCTGGAATGTGCGCACCCTCTTCTGAACATCTAAAATACACGCAATTGTACTCTACAGAACGTCAAGTACATTTGAGGTCTTGACGATGGTTATATGGCCCGGATCTATGTTAATACTTATGATTACTACCATTCTGTAATGTTCAGTACATATACAAAAATAAATCCAATGGATCATCCACGACAGTGGCTGACATGATTCAGCCCCTGAAAACTGTCGAATTCGAATCGAAGCAAGAGCTTAGAGCAGCAGGTTATATCGGTCCTGATCTTCGGTACGAGTGGCACTAAAAGCCTCTGCTTTCCCACCCATGGAGAGAGTGGGATGGCCATAACTCTCCGAGTAGGCCGTTGCGCGCGATACATACTTACGAGGATAGCACAGCACCAGTGACCAGCGCCATCGGGTCTAAGTCAGCCATACATCCTTTAGTCAAAGACTCTATTACAGTGTGATACTTGTACACGTATTTTGGAGGTACAGGCAAAAAAGCGTCGTTGATGTTATCGCTGAAACTCCAACTGAAAAAATATACAAATTGGTTATCTAGGAAGGTCAAGATATCTCAAAGAAAAAGGAGACGGAGCTAGTACTGCCGCCGCAGATAGCAATATCACCGCAGACACAATTAACCAAGTTCTATACAGCCCCTATGTCGAATAGAAATAGAAAAAACTCCAACCCCAATCATATGGCAAAGTTATATTTCCTGCTCGCCATCCGCTCGATAAAGGAAGGTGCGATCCAGTAGAGCAGGTGCGCGTAGCGCATCGTCTCAGGCATGAACACGGCCTTCTCGCCGCTATCCGCCGCCTGGATGCATCTCCGCGCCACGGCCTCGCGCTTCAGGCCATGTGCGTTGGGGTCCTTTTCGCGCACCGGCCCGCTGTCGACCGCGGACGCGCGGAAGTCACCCTCCACGGTAGAGGGCATGAAGAAGGTGAACTGGATGCGCGGGTGCTCGATGGAGAGGGCCTGGTAGAGCACGAGCGAAGAAGCCTTCGTGGAAGCGTAGAGTGTACGTGTCGGAGCCGGAATGATGGACGCCAAGGAGTTCACGAGGACGATGGATGGGGCTTGGGAGGTGTTAGAGAGCATAGGCACCTGGTGGACAGATGAATTTCGTCAGCACATGTGCATGAGAGAAATTTAGGATATTTACGAATGTCACAGCGGCGATTAGGGGTCCGACGTAGTTGCCCTGAATTGCAGCGAGCGCGACGTCGGCGGTGTGTTTAATGCCTTCGGCGCTCGCATCGCGCAGAGCGACGCCTCGCTCCACCTCGACGCCGGCTACCGCCATGAGTGGTTGTAGAGCGGAGACGCCTGCAGCGACGACATGTGTATCAAGGCCGCCCCATGCTATTTTGCAACACAAATATCAGGAACGCGTACGAGAGTCTGTTCCTGACGCACCTGCTTCAATGGCATTTCTGACTTTGACCATGTCGTCCACATTCGTAAAGTCGGCTGTAACGCCAAAGATATCGGATGGAGACGCCGTGCGGAAGCCAGCGGACGCCTGTGCAGCGCGACATTCTGCCTCTACCTCCTTCAGCAATGCTTCTCGTCGTCCGACAACGCATACCCGGGCGCCTCTTTCCGCGTATTGACGTGCAATTGAGCGTCCGATACCGCTCGAGGCGCCTACGACCAACACGCGTTCCTGCGTCTTCGGAACTTTGAGTGAACGATTTGGCCTAGTTACCGAGGCTCGATAGAGTGCTAGGATGATTGGTACAAGAGATAGAACGAGATTTCTCGAAGGCTTCATTGATAGGAGTTCGCGGAGGATAGCTGGGAGATCGAAGGCCATTGCAAGCTCGTCCGGGGCCTGTGGGGGTCGAAATTTTAAGGGAATTCTCTGCGAAACGCGTTATAAAGAGGATCCAGAACCACGTAAATGGTGCAAACTTACCTGCAGAGATCGTATGGACCCAAATTCATGAGTTTGTTGGCATTCGATGGTGGTTTTTTATAGGTTGTATGATATGTATTTTTTGGGCAAGATTCCGGCCCGCCCGAGATGACGCGCGTGCGATGTGAGCAAGCTGTGAGAGCAATTGCCAAGCAATTGCACGCGAAATCGGTACATGCTTGCAACAGATTTGCAGGATAGGACAGGATAGGACGTAGATGAGACGTCGATATCATCATGGACGACACTAATGGCTCACAGGCTCAGCTACCTTGTTGTCTTTTGTTACGTACCCCTACTCACTGAGCCCGGTTACGGTGATAACATGCTTACGACCGTTCATATCTCTGCAGACACACTCTCACTTCGTTCCTATACTCTCACGTCCCCCTTGCCATCCTGCTGTCTGGCCTCTCCGCCCTCCCGCATCGTCATCCGCTCCGCCCTCCGCTCCGCGCCGGAAGACGCGCACAGCAACATGCCCCGTCACAGCACCAGCCTCAATACCCCGCTCACCTCTGCCACATCTAGCGCTCACCTTGCAAGGTGGCAACATCAGTCGCACGGACACAACACAAGACCCGTCCGCTACATACAGCATATAACGTGGGCAGCAACCAACGTCGTCCCGCCGCTGCGGACGCCTCTTCCTCGATGCGAGAACGGCCTCGACACGAACGCGATCCGGATGCATACACCTTGCCTCAGGCGCCCTTACGACGAACGGAACATGCCAGCAGGATATCTGGAGGACGTCGGAGCCCACACGGCGAGCGTCATGCATTCAGATGGCACGGATAAGCCGATGGCACGGGAGGGTGGTCCATGGGCGCATAGACACCAAGCAGCACGGCCAGCGGGAACCTCCCAGGTGTGTGAATTTCCCTCATCTCTCCTCTCAGCGTCGCGCTCACAGCACTACTGAGCTAGACAACACAGCGGCGACGCAACGACCTGCTCCAACCCAGAACGCTGTCCGCGATCCGCAGACCCGCGCGATATTCGGATACCGGAGCACAGTCAGCAATGAGACGACGGAGACGATGACGTTGAACTACGGTATGCGCGACCCACGGCATGGCTTGGACGACAACGGCTCGACTCGGGCGACGCGAGCACCGTGCACCCAGCTACGGGAAATCGTCTGGGAGCGCACAAATTACCAGCAGCACCTCCAGATCGGCATACAAAGACCACGGCGGCGAACGGGATGCACGAGCAGGGTATCTGGACGGCCTCGGCGCACATCGGGCGAGCGCCGACGTTCAGATGCCACGGATGAGGGCGGTCCACGGGCACCACAGCGCCCAGAAGCAAGGCAGGCAGCACGGACAGCGCGCAGCTCCCAGGTGTGTGGATCCTACCCCAATCCCCCTGCTTTCAGTGTCGCGCTCACAGCAGTAAGCTAGGCACCACGTCGGCGCCGCGACGACACTACTGCCCCAGAGCACGGCGCGCACGATATACGGTATACGAACACCAGAGCATAGCAAAGAGGCAACGACGCTGGGTACCGGGCGGAGGACTCACGGCGGGCCTTGGACGACAGCGGCTCGTCTCGCGAGGATGCGGGGGACGAGAACACAGGTGCACGGCTGCGGGAAAACGTCAGTGAGTGCTCAACCGCTTCGCCGTATACAAAATACTCACTCCGATACAGCCTCGGCGACAATAGCGCCGCCTTTCGTTCAGCGCCGAGCCGCGGGATCTCTAGGTGTTACGGCCACGCCACTATAAAACATACGCCGACGTGGAGGAATCAACACGCGGGGTCGGCAACGCGACGATCGTTTTCGGGGAGGAGATGGACACGTTACCCGGTACGGAACGACGAGAAGGCGGGAGATCTGCTAGGGCTCAGCGCGGCACAAGGGCATCAGTGAGTGCGGCGCTGCTTCGACCGTGCATGCATGACTTCACGCTCATTGGCGAGGCTTTCAGGCGCTATCGGTGGCGGTAAGCAATACCACGGCTGCAGAGACTAACAGCATACCAACAGCAAACTTACCCACTGCACGTTCCAAAGCCTGAAGGGCGATCAGTTATGAAGAGGACAACGCCATCAGGCGGAAGGATCAGACAAGAGTCAAGGACGACGGGATGACAACGAGGACGGCGTCCTTGCTGCGTCGGGATATGGGTGAGCACGATGATCAGAACGTTGATTATCATTACTGACCTTGGCTTTATCCAGCACCGGGCCTGGCTGACGCAGTCGCGAAGGCGCTGCGCTAGCGTACCGCGCATGTCGGCGACCACGAAAGGGCCGCTGGGCACTACGGGCGGCGGTAAGCAATACCCCGGTGCAGAGACTAACAGCAACCTACTCACCGCACGTTGCAAAGCCTGAAGGGCTATCAGCTACGAAAAAACGACAAAACGCGGAGGGAGGATTACATGTTAGTACGGTGCGTATGCCCCGCTGCAGGACATGCGCACACCTTGTCTCGTAGACGCCTGTGGCCCGACGCTATCGACCACATCGCCAGCGACGAGTGGAAGTGTGGGCGGATACAGGAGGGCAACGCTGACCAGATCCAGCAGACCCTTCGAGAGATAGAGATCGAGAGCGAAGAGAGAAGAGCAGGAAAGCAGAGCAGAGCAGGATGAGGGAAGGAGAGGGATATCCGTAGTCTTATATACTGATTCGATAGACGTGTACGTACATAGAATGAGAATAGTGGTTTCCGGGATACTTCAGACAGGGTCCGCACACGCTAAGCGAATCTCGATCCGTATGTCCTCCTCCGTTTTCTCGTCCGCGTCCGTTGAGGTCCGTTGCTCCCCCTTGCCTGTGTCTGGTATACCATACCAGTTATCATTAAGATACCTCATAGCCCATTTTTATGATGACTAGAATATAACAAAGCGAGGAATTCATTCAAATGTTATATTTGTTAACGAGCATAAAGGATGCAGTTCATGTTTCTATGTTTTCGAATTTGTGAATCTCGTCCACAGAGCGGCCAAGTATAACTGTTACCCACCACCCAACGATCCTGAACCCAATAGGACATATTCTCATGTCGTAAAACAAGGGAAATGGCACTAAATTGCTTATTCCATGCAATCCTCCGAACCCGAGCATCCAGCAAATGCATCGATTTGCAGGCGGAAAGTTCTAGCGCACCATCGTCGCTGGCAACGTACCCGAGAGGACCCTTGATGGGACTAAGAACGGCCTTTTACGTGGCTTTTTTCAGGTCCCCGTGGGTTGCGCAATGGACTGGAAACGAGAAACGGGGTGGGAGGAGAGGGTCATGCTCGGTACGGGTATCCTTGCCTGCTCTAGGCTGGGATCTCCAAATTTCGGGTGTCCGATAGAATCGCATTGGGGCTATGTATTACATGTTTAATGCTTCTAGATGGAATTCAGAAGAGAGCAGCAGATGCGCTCTGCAAGCGCTCAGATTCAATTGATTGTAAGTTGATGTCGCCGTTATCGCGTACATGTCGCCACATCGCGGTCGCAACAACAATAAAAAGTATTATTACTATACATGTATGTATAATAGGATTAAGATACGAAATAGATAGATTTTCTATGCTTCAAATGATGAATTGGGAGAGGAAGAGCGAGTTGATATTGGAGTGATGAATATCCGGATGCCCATCTCTATGTTCAACTGGAATGGAAACTGCAATTGATAAAAGGTCAGGTACATCTAGCCATGTCCGCAGCCGCCGTTACATGTGTAATGCAAAGGCGCGAGAGCATCTGTCTTGCGCGATGTTCAGCGCCTAACTTGAAAACGGCGGTATGGTACGCTCAACGGCGCTTTGCCTTGTTCGCTCACGGCGACAGCTATTTGGCCAATAATCTTAACGGATACATTTATAATACAAAAGAGAAAGCGGCTCGAGAGGTGAAGAACCTCGGAGCAATGATGGAACATGCAGATATGTAGATCAGTGGCACGAATGATGTCATGTCCGGGCAATCACAATGCTTCAACCTTGCACGTATCCGCAATGACAATCCATTCCAGCTCCTCAATCTATTCTCTTTCTGGAAAGTAGAATACTTACATGCAAACAGATAGGCTTTCAAGTGCGTCAAAACCCACTAGCTAATTCAAAGCTAATTTGAACGGGACACAAATGTCATTTTAGACCGCTCGCAACGCTTCAACTTCCTATGTACACTGAGTAATGAAATCTAGGAGTGAAATAATTCGATAGGCTGTGGAATACATATTTTTGTATGGTTCATTCAGCAGTCTCTAGACCGTACGTAGCTCGAACCTTGATAAACCCTAAGCCTAAATTATGGTGGCGGCATTACGTTCAACATAGCTAAAATATCGATGACATTGCCGCTCGCAACGCTTCAACCTTGCCCAAAATTACTGTAATGGATTCCGTTCTCATGTCACAATCTCATTGGTGGATGTATAAACAGTTTGCCGGGCAAGTAGCAGTGCGGCCGTTCACTTGGATATATTTCGGCAGTAGTAGTATCTTGGCAATGCTTCTAAAAATGTTAGCAGAAAGAAGCGGATGAGTTTCAAGCCGTGATTTGGGGACGGAGGCGACGATCTGGGTTCCATTACGTACTTGGCTTCTTGTCGTGTCCTTGGAAATATAACTCAAAGGCACTTTCCAGCATTGATTTGATAGGTGGACGGGGCTTTGGGCACTCATTAATGGGAGAGATATTGAAGCAGCCGAAAAGAACTGCGGTTACGTTTGGATGGTATTATGTGTCCCTTTAAGGGAAGTTTTGTTATTCTTGGAGATGAATAATACAGCATGGAACGGTTTGTAGCCTTTGTAGGGGGAACATTTGGAAAAGAAAATTTATAATGGTATTAGAATAATAAAGAAAGGAGCCAAAATCTTGGATAGAAGAGGAGTGCAGAGGTACGATGAACTCGGATGGAGGAAGTTTATCCCTGCATGGTGACTTTGTGCAGGGGTTGGGACCGGTAACAGTAGTTACTAGTTTCGGTCTAAGAAGGTTTTGCCGTCCGTTCCAAAATTTAGTGATCGAAGAAATAGTGATGGAGACGTGGAAGAATGGGTCCGGCTTGGCGTTCTCTGAGTATAAAGAGTGGTAACTTTTGGATGCAATGCGTGCCATTCTAACCCGTCCTAATGCGACTTTCAATTCCTGTTTCCATCCACATCCACAGCCCTATCTACGACAGTGTTACTATGTCCTCAAGGTTGCAGACATGAGTACTTATCTTGTCTTTCAGGTAACGCGCACTGATGGAGTCATTTCTAGCTTTGATCATCGTTGCTAATTCAAGCGCCCGTGAAGAGCGGGTTAGCTTCTGGTTGCGCACATCTGCTTCGCTTCTCTGACTCATGTAAGATGTCTTTTCTTATGCCTCGATGGTGTACTTGCTGTTCTGACTTCCCTTCTTTGTTATTTCAACTTCCCATGACCATGTCATCTTGCTTTACCATTATTATTGTTTATAGTCACTTCAGCGCACTTCAAAATCGATTTTTTGGATGTCCTGCAAGCACTCCGACAGGATCTGTAAGTCATCACCTCTTCTTATGGTTGCACCTAAGTCTAATTTGATTTTCTTAGGTCCCGTGGCTGTTGATATACGATCTGATCAGTGGCAGCCTTTGAACTTGACATTCTTATTCACAGTGTTTAAGCACTCATTAGCGGGCTGTTATTCTAATTCGATTTTTGGGCTTCCCGCGAGCAATACTACAGGCCCAATGTAAGTGGTTTCCACGTCGCTCTAATTGAGGGCCTTATATATTTACATGGAGTTCTTCCGCAGGGTGAGCAATGGTATAGTCTCTGGGTGAGTGGTTTGACTCTATTTCAGTACCTTGTATCATGGGTTTTTATGTCTTTAGCGGTCTGGTTTTGATGATTCAGAATACAGGTGGTCTCGTAAAGTGTGCAGGTGATGATATGCGAATTTCGGTAAGTATTTCTGATTTAACTTGGGACTTTTGCTGACCACGTAATTCTCTTAAAGTGATTTCCTTCCGCATCTCGTTTGATGTTTTTATGGTCAGTAGTTTGCATCGCAATTATTGTGGATTTGTTTGATCTTACTTTGGCATTGCAGAACCGAAAATCTATTGCTTGAGTCTAATGAGATCTTGCTTGCTCGGTGAGCAGTGATGTTGAAATTATTGGGAATTCATTTAACTGGCGGATAGGGCTTACTTTGTGTTCACACGAAGTCGACGCACACTCGAACAAAGTGCACAAACTCGGCTGTACGACATTTTTTGAGTTTCACAAAATCTTGCTCACTCGGTAAGCAGTGCAGTTAACATTATTGGAAATTGGGCTAATCAGCGTTTGCATGAACTCGATGGCCAGCGCGCAAATTAGGTTGTAGTCTCACGAAATTTTGCTCACTCAGATTGGAAACGCACGAACTCGACGGCCAGCACGCAAATTAGATTGTAAGTTGGTCAGTTTCATTTGATTGCAAAATATCTAATTAGTGGTACAGAGTGTAGTGTACTGTAGGTAGATGCACGTACCGTAGATAGAGGCGGGGTGCGGATGAGCTTGCCCTTCGGGGGGGCTGCACTCTGCGCGCACATTACCAGAACCCGATTGCAGGTTGCGACCTACGCTCATTTTGAAAAACATACCCCCGTTTAGGCAATTTCAGCATGAAAAACAGCCAGTTTCTACCTGGATTCACACCAAAAACACCCCCTTCTCCGCCGAAAACATCTCCCCCACCCCCATCATATGGCAAAGTTATATTTCCTGCTCGCCATCCGCTCGATAAAGGAAGGTGCGATCCAGTAGAGCAGGTGCGCATAGCGCATCGTCTCAGGCATGAACACGGCCTTCTCGCCGTTATCCGCCGCCTGGATGCATCTCCGCGCCACGGCCTCGCGCTTCAGCCCATGTGCGTTGGGGTCCTTTTCGCGCACCGGCCCGCTGTCGACCGCGGACGCGCGGAAGTCGCCCTCCACGGTAGACGGCATGAAGAAGGTGAACTGGATGCGCGGGTGCTCGATGGAGAGTGCCTGGTAGAGCACGAGCGAAGAAGCCTTCGTGGAAGCGTACAGTGTACGTGTCGGAGCCGGAATGATGGACGCCAAGGAGTTCACGAGGACGATGGATGGGGCTTTGGAGGTGTTAGTGAGCATAGGCACCTGTTTGATAGATAGGTCGAGATTAATCTCGTCAGCACGTGGAGGGTTCTGGATGAGAGAATTTTGGGATATTCACGAATGTCACAGCGGCGATTAGGGGTCCGACGTAGTTGCCCTGAATTGCAGCGAGCGCGACGTCAGCGGTGTGTTTAATGCCTTCGGCGCTCGCATCGCGCAGAGCGACGCCTCGCTCCACCTCGACGCCGGCTACCGCCATGAGTGGTTGTAGAGCGGAGACGCAGGCAGCGACGACGTGCGTATCAAGGCCTCCCCATGCTATAATATCATCAGGAACGCGTACGAGAGTCTGTTCCTGACGCACCTGCTTCAATGGCATTTCTGACTTTGACCATGTCGTCCACATTCGTAAAGTCGGCTGTAACGCCAAAGATATCGGATGGAGACGCCGTGCCAAAGCCAGCGGACGCCTGCGCGGCGCGACATTCTGCCTCTACCTCCTTCAGCAATGGTTCTCGTCGTCCGACAACGCATACCAGGGCGCCTCTTTCCGCGTATTGACGTGCAATTGAGCGTCCGATACCGCTCGAGGCGCCGACGACCAATACGCGTTCCTTCGTCTTCGGTACTTTGAGCGAACGTTTTGGCCTAGTTACCGAGGCTCGATAGAGTGCTAGGATGATTGGTACAAGAGATAGAACGAGATTTCTCGAAAGCTTCATTGATAGGAGTTCGCGCAGGATAGCTGGGAGATCGAAGGCCATTGCAACGTTTTCAAAGTAAGCCTTTGGGGGTCGAAATTTGAAGGGAATTCTCTGCGAGACGCGTTATAAAGAGGATCCAAAACCACGTAAATGGTGCAAACTTACCTGCAGAGATCGTATGGACCCAAATTCATGAGTTTGTTGGCATTCGATGGTGGTTTTTATAGCGTTTAGACGGTTGCATGATATGTACTTTTTGGGCAAAATATCCGGCCCGCCCGAGATGACGTGCGTGCGATGTGAGCAAGATGTGAGAGCAATTGCCAAGCAATTGCACGCGAAATCGGTACATACTTGCAACAGATTTGCAGGATAGGACAGGATAGGACGTAGATGAGACGTCGATATCATCATGGACGACACTAATGGCTCACAGCTACCTTGTTGTCTTTTGTTACGTACCATACTCCAGGGAGTACACTGAGCCCGGTTACGGTGATAACATGCTTACGACCGTTCATATCTCTGCAGACACACTCTCACTTCGTTCCTGTACTCTCACGTCCCACTTCCCTCCCCTTGCCATCCTGCTGTCTGGCCTCTCCGCCATCCCGCATCGTCATCCGCTCCGCCCTACCCTCCGCGCCGGAACACGCGCACAGCAACATGCCCCGTCACAGCACCAGCCTCAACACCCCGCTCACCTCTGCCACATCCAGCGCTCACCTTGCAAGGTCGCAACATCAGTCGCACGGACACGACACAAGACCCATCCGCTACATACAGCATATAACATGGGCAGCAACCAATGTCGTCCCGCCGCTGCGGACACCTCTTCCTCGATGCGAGAATGGCCTCGACACGAACGCGATCCGGATGCATACACCGTGCCCCGGGCGCCACTACGACGACCGGAACACGCGAGCAGGATATCTGGAGGACGTCGGAGCCCACTCGGCGAGCGTCATGCATTGAGATGGCACGGATAAGCCGATGGCACGGGAGGGTGGTTCATGGCAACCACAGCGCAAACACCAAGCAGCTCCCAAGTGTGTGAATCTCTCCTCCTCTCAGCGTCGCGCTCACGGCAGTTAGCTAGGCAACACAGCGGCGACGCAACGACCTGCTCCAACAGCGGATCGCGGACGGCGATCCGCAGACCAGCACGATATTCAAATACCGGATCACAGTCAGCAATGAGACGACGAAGACGACGACGTTGAACTACGGTATGCAAGACCCACGGCGTGGCTTGGACGACAACGGCTCGACTCGGGCGACGCGAGCACCGTGCACCCAGCTACGGGAAATCTTCTGGGAGCGCACAAATTACCAGCAGCACCTCCAGAGCGGCATACAAAGGCCACGGCGGCGAACAGGATGCACGAGCAGGGTATCTGGACGGCATCGGGGCGCAGCGAGCGCCGACGTTCAGATGCCACGGATAAGCCGACAGCATGGGAGGGCGGTCCACGGGCACCACAGCGCCCAGAAGCAAGGCAGGTAGCACGGACAGCGCGCAGCTCCCGGGTGTGTGAACCCTATCCCATCCCCCCTGCTCTCAGTGTCGTGCTCACAGCCAGTAAGCTAGGCACCACGTCGGCGCCGCGACGACACTACTGCCCCAGAGCACGGCGCGCACGATATACGGTATACGAACACCAGAGCATAGCAACGAGACAACGACGCTGGGTACCGGGCGGAGGACTCACGGCGTGTTTTGGACGACAGCGGCTCGTCTCGCGAGGATGCGGGGGACGAGAGCACAGGTGCACGGCTGCGGGAAAACGTCAATGAGTGCTCAACCGCTTCGCCGTATACAAATTACTCACTGCGATACAGCCTCGGCGACAATAGCGCCGCCTTTCGTTCAGCGCCGAGCCGCGGGATCTCTAGATGTTGCGGACATGCTACTATAACACACGCCGACGTGGAGAACACGCGGGATCGGCAACGCGACGATCGTCTTCGAGGAGGAGATGGACACCTTACCGGGTGCGGAACGACGAGAAGGCAGGAGATCTGCTAGGGCGCAGCGCGGCACAAGGGCATCAGTGAGTGCAGTGCTGCTTCGACCATGCATGTATGACGTACTGCCCGTGAGGTCAACGCGCCGCCTTCGTGCGGCATACGGACGAGTTGGTAGAGGGATGGCGCCTCGTCCTAGCCCACGAACGACGACGCGAACAGCTCGATATCTGAACGTGCGCCCATCTGTTCCACTCACCAACGAGGCGACGACAACGGGCGGCAGTCGGGCGTGGAATCGATATGCGGCATGCAGACGAGTTCGCGGAGGGCCGGCGAGATAGCGCCTCGTTCTGGCCCGTGAACGATGCGAACACTTCGAGAGCCAGGAGGCCAACACGGCCTATCCGTTCCACTTACCAACGAGCGGGAAGATCTGTCAAGGGCGATGGGATGAAAGCCAGGACGGCGAACTTGCTGCCTCGGGATATGAGTGAGCACGGTCGTTGACAGAACGCTGATCGCTGTTACATACGCTGACTTTTTCCAGCACCGAGGTTGGCTGACGCAGGCGCGCATGGGCACGGCGCCGGTGTATCACGCTCATTGGCGAGGCTTTCAGGCGCTATCGGCGGCGGTAAGCAATACCACGGCTGCAGAGACTAACAGCAACCCAACAGCAAACTTACTGAGTGCACGTTCCAAAGCCTGAAGGGCGATCAGTCACGAAGAGGACGAGCCATCGGGCGGAAGGTTCAGTGAAGAGTCAAGGATGATGGGGTGACAACGAGGACGGCGTACTTGCTGCGTCGGGATATAGTGAGCACGATGATCAGAACGTTGATATCTATTACTAACCTTGGCTTTATCCAGCACCGGGGCTGGCTGACGCAGTCGCGAAGGCGCTGCGCTAGCGTATCGCGCATGTCGGCGACCACGCAAGGGCCGCTGGGCACTACGGGCAGCAGTAAGCAATACCCCGGCTGCAGAGACTAACAACAACCTACTCAGTGCACGTTCCAAAGCCTGAAGCGTTATCAGCTACGAAAAAACGACAAAACGCGGAGGGAGGATTACATGTTAGTACGGTGCGTATGCCCCGCTGGAGGACACGCGCTCACCTTGTCTCATACATGCCTGTTGCCCGACGCTATCGACGACATCGCCAGCAACGAGTGGAAGTGTGGGCGGATACAGGAGGGCAACGCTGACCAGATCCAGCAGAACCTTCGAGAGATAGGAACAGAGAGCGAAGAGAGAAGAGCAGGAAAGCAGAGCAGAGCAGGATGAGGGAAGGAGAGGGATATCCGTAGTCTTATATACTGATTCGATAGACGTGTACGTACATAGAATGAGAATAGTGGTTTCCGGGATACTTCAGACAGGGTCCGCATGCGCTAAGCGAATCTCGATCCGTATGTCCTCCTCCGTTTTCTCGTCCGCGTCCGTTGAGGTCCGTTGCTCCCCTTGCCTGTGTCTGGTATACCATACCAGTTATCATTAAGATACCTCATAGCCCATTTTTATGATGACTAGAATATAACAAAGCGGGGAATTCATTCGAATGTTATATTTGTTAATGAGCGTAAAGGACGCAGTTCATGTTTCTACATTTTCAAATTTGTGAACTCTGTCCACAGAGCGGCCAAGTATAACCGTTACCCACCCCCCAACAATCCTTAACCCAATAGGACATATTCTAATGTCGTAAAACAAGGGAAATGGCACTAGATTGCTTATTCCATGCAATCCTCCGAACCCGGACATCCAGCAAATGCATCGATTTGCAGGCGGAAAGTTCTAGCGCACCATCGTCGCTGGCAACGTACCCGAGAGGACCCTTGATGGGACTAACAACGGCCTTTTACGTGGTTTTTTTCAGGTCCCCGTGCGATGCGCAATGGACTGGAAACGAGAAACGGGGTGGGAGGAGAGGGTCATGCTCGGTACGGGTATCCTCGCCTGCTCTAGGCTGGCCTCTCCAATTTTCGGGTGTCCGATAGAACCGCATTGGGGCTATGTATTACACGTTTAATGCTTCTAGATGGAATTCAGAAGAGAGCAGCAGATGCGCTCTGCAAGCGCTCAGATTCAATTGATTGTAAGTTGATGTCGCCGTTATCGCGTACATGTCGCCACATCGCGGTCGCAACAACAATAAAAAGTATTATTACTATACATATATGTATAATAGGATTAAGATACGAAATCGATAGATTTTCTGTGCTTCAAATGATGAATTGGGAGAGGAAGAGCGAGTTGATATTGGAGTGATGAATATCCGGATGCCCATCTCTATGTTCAACTGGAATGGAAACTGCAATTGATAAAAGGTCAGGTACATCTAGCCATGTCCGCGGCCGCCGTTACATGTGTAATGCAAAGGCGCGAGAGCATCTGTATTGCGCGATGTTCAGCGCCTAACTTGAAAACGGCGGTATGGTACGCTCAACGGCGCTTTGCCTTGTTCGCTCACGGCGACTGCTATTTGGCCAATAATCTTAACGGATACGTTTATAATACAAAAGAGAAAGCGGCTCGAGAGGTGAAGAACCTCGGAGCAATGATGGAACATGCAGATATGTAGATCAGTGGCACGAATGATGTCATGTCCGGGCAATCACAATGCTTCAACCTTGCACGTATCCGCAATGACAATCCATTCCAGCTCCTCAATCTATTCTCTTTCTGGAAAGTAGAATACTTACATGCAAACAGATAGGCTTTCAAGTGCGTCAAAACCCACTAGATAATTGGAATGGGACACAAATGTTATTTTAGACCGCTCGCAACGCTTCAACTTCCTATGTACACTGAGTAATGGAATCTGGGAGTGAAATAATTCGATAGGCTGTGGAAAACATATCTTTGTATGGTTCATTCAGCAGTCTCTAGACCGTACGTAGCTCGAACTTTGATAAACCCTAAGCCTAAATTATGGTGGCGGCGTACTGTACTACATTACGTTCAACATAGCTAAAATATCGATGACATTGCCGCTCGCAACGCTTCAACATTACTGTAATGGATTCCGTTCTCTTGTCACAATCTCATTGGTGGATGTATAAACAGTTTGCCGGGCAAGTAGCAGTGCGAGGCACTCGTTCACTCAACGTTCACTTGGATATATTTTGGCACTAGTAGTATCTTGGCAATGCTTCTAATTATGTGAGCAGAAAGAAGCGGGTTTTTCTTTGAGTTTACAGCCGTGATTTGGGGACGGAGGCGACGATCTGGGTTCTATTACGTACTTGGCTTCTTGTCGTGTCCTTGGGAATATGACTCAAAGGCACTTTCCAGCATTGATTCGATAGGTGGACGGGGCTTTGGGAACTCATTAATGGGAGAGATATTGAAGCAGCCGAAAAGAACTGCGGTTACGTTTGGATGGTATTATGTGTCCCTTTAAGGGAAGTTTTGTTATTCTTGGAGATGAATAATACAGCATGGAACGGTTTGTAGCCTTTGTAGGGGGAACATTTGGAAAAGAAATTTATAATGGTATTAGAATAATAAAGAAAGGAGCCAAAGTCTTGGATAGAAGAGGAGTGCAGAGGTACGATGAACTCGGATGGAGGAAGTTTATCCCTGCATGGTGACTTTGTGCAGGGGTTGGGATCGGTAACAGTAGTTACTAGTTTCGGTCTAAGAAGGATTTGCCGTGCATTCCAAAATTCAGTAATCGAAGAAATAGTGATGGAGACGTGGAAGAATGGGTCCGGCTTGGCATTCTGACAGTATAAAGAGTGGTAACTTTTGGATGCAATGCATGCCATTCTAACCCGTCCTAATGCAACTTTCAATTCCTGTTTCCATCCACAGACCTATCTAATACGACAGTGTCACTATGTCCTTATGGTTGCAGATGTGAGTACTTATCTTGTCTTTCAGGTAACGCGCACTGATGCAGTCATTTCTAGCTTTGATCGTCGTTGCTAATTTAAGCGCCCATGTAAAGCAGGTTAGCTTCTGGTTGCGCACATCTGCTTCACTTCTCTGACTCTACATTTCTCATGTAAGATGTCTTTTTTTATGCCTCGATGGCGTTCTTGGTGTTCTGACTTCCCTTCATTATTCAAATTTGATATTTCGACTTCCCATGACCTTATCATCTCACTTTAAACCTATTATCTTTCATAGTCACTTCACCGCACTTCAAATTCAATTTTCGGATGTCCCGCAAGCACTCCGACAGGATCTGTAAGTCGTCACCTCTTCTTATGGTTGCACCCAAGTCTAATTTGATTTTCTTAGGTCCCGTGGCTGTTGATATACAATCTGATCAGTCTTTGAACTCAATGTTCTTACTCACGGCGTTTAAGCACTAATTAGCGGGCTGTTATTCTAATTCGATTTTTGGGCTTCCCACGAGCAATACTACAGGCCCAATGTAAGTGGTTTCCACGTTGCTCTAATTGAGGGTGTTATATATTTACATGGAGTTCTTCCGCAGTGCGAGCAATGGTATAGTCTCTGGGTAAGTGGTTTGACTCTATTTCAGTATTTTGTATCATGGGTTTTTACATCTTTAGCAGTCTGATTTTGATGATTCAGAATACAGGTGGTCTCGTAAAGTGTGCGATATGCAAATATTAGTAAGTATTTCTAATTCAACTTGGGACGTTTGCTGACCGTGTAATTCTCTTGAAGTCATTTCCTTCCATATCTCATGAATCTATGATGCAGTATCTTATTTTTTGTGGTCAGTGATTCGCATCGAAATTATTGTGAACTTGTCTAATCTCACTTTGGCATCGCAGAACCGAAAATCTAATGAGATCTTGCTTGATCGGTGAACAGTGATGTTGAAATTACTGAAAATTCATTTAACTGGCAAATAGGGCTTGATTTGTGTTCACACGAAGTCGACATGCACTCGAACAAAGCACACAAATTCGGCTGTACGACATTCTTTGAGTTTCACGGAATCTTGCTCGCTCGGTAAGCAGTGCTGTTAACATTATTGGAAATTGGGCTAATTGTCATTTGCACGAACTCAATGGCCAGCGCACAAATTAGGTTGTAGTCTCACGAAATTTGCTCCCTCAGATTGGAACGCACGAACTCGACGGCCAGCACGCAAATTAGGTTGTAAGTTGGTCAGTTTCATTTCATTGCAAAACATCTAATTAGCATTGCAGAGTGTAGTGTACTGTAGGTAGATGTGCGTACCGTAGATAGAGGCGGGGTGCGGATGAGCTTGCCCTTCGGGGGGGGCTGCACTCTGCGCGCACAATTACCAGAACCCGATTGCAGGTTGCGACCTACGCTCATTTTGAAAAACATACCCCGTTAGGCAATTTCAGCACGAAAAACAGCCAGTTTCTACCTGGATTCACACCAAAAACACCCCGAAAACATCTCCCCTGCCCCAAAACAGAAAACTCCTATGCCATGGCAAAGTATATTTCCTGCTCGCCATCCCGCTCGATAAAGGAAGGTGCGATCCAGTAGAGCAGGTGCGCATAGCGCATCGTCTCAGGCATGAACACGGCCTTCTCCCCGCTATCCGCCGCCTGGATGCATCTCCGCGCCACCGCCTCGCGCTTCAGGCCATGTGCGTTGGGGTCCTTTTCGCGCACCGGCCCGCTATCGACCGCGGACGCGCGGAAGTCGCCCTCCACGGTAGAGGGCATGAAGAAGGTGAACTGGATGCGCGGGTGCTCGATGGAGAGGGCCTGGTAGAGCACGAGCGAAGAAGCCTTCGTGAAGCGTACAGTGTACGTGTCGGAGCCGGAATGATGGACGCCAAGGAGTTCACGAGGACGATGGATGGGGCTTTGGAGGTGTTAGAGAGCATAGGCACCTGTTTGATAGATAGGTCGAGATTAATCTCGTCTGCTAATTTTATCTAATTATGACTCTGAGAAGTATTTGACATGGTGATATCTGGGTAGTATAATTCAGAGAAGAAAAAATCGGTGGAGAAATGAGTGAGAAACAACTAAAATACTAGCCAATGCAGTGGTTGAGCGCATTTTGTAATATCTCAATCAATTCTCAGCCAAATATTATGGTCATATGCTTGTTAAAAAGGTAGTTTAAATATCTAACTGTACCCCAATTTGCGAAAGGGCGATGGCTATATTAAACGAAGCATAGGCAAAAGCGTCTTTAAAGTAGTCAAAAAGAGTAGAAAACATAGATACTACTATAGCTCACCCGAATGTTGCTCAAATATTAAGGTCTAAATTGTATCCTGTGGATCTCCATGTCTTCTATTTATGTGCAAGTTTGCAAAAGGTACGGGCAGTTAACGTTTGAACTGCAGGTAAAAGCGTTTTAGACGCCCAAAGTACTTACTTAAATCAAATTATTAATAACTTTGTCAATTCTTACGCTAAAAAAATACAATCTTGGCATCGTTCGAAAGGACTTTTAGAGTTCTATAAGTCTATACAATTTATTTAATACATGACTCTTTGCAAGTACTTGCAAGTTTACCTGTAAGTACTCATCTCTACTTGTAAGGCAACAAGTACTTGCATACTTGCCAATACTTGTGAGTAAATACTCACGGATCCGAGTCATCCGTGGGAAACTACTTGTACGGATCCAAGTATGAGATTTTAGTACTTCAATACTCGCGAGTAAGGATCCGCGAGACTCGCGAGTATACTCGTGTCCTGCCTTATCCCTCAGTAATCAGTGCATTGGAAACGCACGAACTCGACGGCCAGTGATTGTAAGTTGGTCAGTTTCATTTCATTGCAAAATATCTAATTAGTGTTACAGAGTGTAGCGTACTGTAGGTAGATGCGCGTACCGTAGATAGAGGCGGAGTGCGGATGAGCTTGCCCTTCGGGGGGGGCTGCACTCTGCGCGCACATTACCAGAACCCGATTGGAGGTTGCGACCTACGCTCATTTTGAAAAACGTACCCCCGTTTAGGCAATTTCAGCACGAAAAACAGCCAGTTTCTACCTGGATTCATGCCCAAAAACACCCCTTCCCCGCCGAAAACATCTCCCCACCCCCATCATATGGCAAAGTTATATTTCCTGCTCGCCATCCGCTCGATAAAGGAAGGTGCGATCCAGTAGAGCAGGTGCGCATAGCGCATCGTCTCAGGCATGAACACGGCCTTCTCGCCGTTATCCGCCGCCTGGATGCATCTCCGCGCCACGGCCTCGCGCTTCAGGCCATGTGCGTTGGGGTCCTTTTCGCGCACCGGCCCGCTGTCGACCGCGGAGGCGCGGAAGTCGCCCTCCACGGTAGACGGCATGAAGAAGGTGAACTGGATGCGCGGGTGCTCGATGGAGAGGGCCTGGTAGAGCACGAGCGAAGAAGCCTTCGTGGAAGCGTACAGTGTACGTGTCGGAGCCGGAATGATGGACGCCAAGGAGTTCACGAGGACGATGGATGGGCTTTGGAGGTGTTAGAGAGCATAGGCACCTGTTTGATAGATAGGTCGAGATGAATCTCGTCAGCACGTGGAGGGTTCTGGATGAGAGAATTTTGGGATATTTACGAATGTCACAGCGGCGATTAGGGGTCCGACGTAGTTGCCCTGAATTGCAGCGAGCGCGACGTCGGCGGTGTGTTTAATGCCTTCGGCGCTCGCATCGCGCAGAGCGACGCCTCGCTCCACCTCGACGCCGGCTACCGCCATGAGTGGTTGTAAGCGGAGACGCCTGCAGCGACGACATGTGTATCAAGGCCCCCATGCTATTTTGCAACACAAATATCAGGAACGCGTACGAGAGTCTGTTCCTGACGCACCTGCTTCAATGGCATTTCTGACTTTGACCATGTCGTCCACATTCGTAAAGTCGGCTGTAACGCCAAAGATATCGGATGGAGACGCCGTGCGGAAGCCAGCTGACGCCTGCGCGGCGCGACATTCTGCCTCTACCTCCTTCAGCAATGCTTCTCGTCGTCCGACAACGCATACCCGGGCGCCTCTTTCCGCGTATTGACGTGCAATTGAGCGTCCGATGCCGCTCGAGGCGCCTACGACCAATACGCGTTCCTTCGTCTTCGGAACTTTGAGTGAACGATTTGGCCTAGTTACCGAGGCTCGATAGAGTGCTAGGATGATTGGTACAAGAGATAGAACGAGATTTCTCGAAGGCTTCATTGATAGGAGTTCGCGCAGGATAGCTGGGAGATCGAAGGCCATTGCAAGCGTTTCGGCCTTTGGGGGTCGAAATTTAAGGAATTCTCTGCGAGACGCGTTATAAAGAGGATCCAGAACCACGTAAATGGTGCAAACTTACCTGCAGAGATCGTATGGACCCAAATTCATGAGTTTGTTGGCATTCGATGGTGGTTTTTTATAGCGTTCAAACGGTTGTATGATATGTACTTTTTGGGCAGATATCCGGCCCGTCCGAGATGACGCGCGTGCGATGTGAGCAAGATGTGAGAGCAATTGCCAAGCAATTGCACGCGAAATCGGTACATGCTTGCAACAGATTTGTAGGATAGGACAGGATAGGACGTAGATGAGACGTCGATATCATCATGGACGACACTAATGGCTCACAGCTACCTTGTTGTCTTTTGTTACGTTCCCATACTCCAGGGAGTACACTGAGCCCGGTTACGGTGATAACATGCTTATCGACCGTTCATATCTTGCAGACACACTCTCACTTCGTTCCTATACTCTCACGTCCCGCTTCCCTCCCCTTACCATCCGATGTCCGGCTTCTCCGCCATCCCGCAATTGTCATCCGCTCCGCCCTCCGCGCCGGGAGACGCGCACAGCCCCCGTCACAGCACCAGCCTCAACACCCCGCTCACCTCTGCCACATCTAGCGCTCACCTTGCAAGGTGGCAACATCAGTCGCACGGACACAACACAAGACCCGTCCGCTACATACAGCATACAACGTGGGCAACAACCAACGTCGTCCCGCCGCTGCGGACGCCTCTTCCTCAATGCGAGAACGGCCTCGACACGAACGCGATCCGGATGCATACACCTTGCCTCAGGCGCCCTACGACGAACGGAACATGCGAGCAGGATATCTGGAGGACGTCGGAGCCCACACGGCGAACGTCATACATCCAGATGGCACGGGAGGGTGGTCCCTTGGGCACCACGGCGCATAGACACCAAGCAGCACGGACAGCGGAAAGCTCCCAGGTGTGTGATTCTCCCTCATCTCTCCTCCTCTCAGCGTCGCATCGCGCTCACAGCACTGAGCTAGCCAACACAGCGGCGACGCAACGACCTGCTCCACCAGCGGATCGCGGACGGCGATCCGCAGACCAGCACGATATTCGGATACCGGAGCACAGTCAGCAATGAGCCGACGAAGACGACGACGTTGAACTACGGTATGCGCGACCCATGGCGTGGCTTGGACGACAACGGCTCGACTCGGGCGACGCGAGCACCGTGCGCAGCTACGGGAAATCGTCTGGGAGCGCACAAATTACCAGCAGCACCTCCAGAGCGGCATGCAAAGACCACGGCGACGAACGGGATGCACGAGCAGGGTATCTGGACGACATCGGCGCACATCGGGCGAGCGCCGACGTTCAGATGCCACGGATAAGCCGATAGCATGAGGGGCGCGGTCCACGGGCACCACAGCGCCCAGAAGGCAGGCAGGCAGCACGGACCGCGCGCAGCTCCCAGGTGTGTGGACCCTATCCCATCCCCTGCTCTCAGTGTCGTGCTCACAGCAGTAAGCTAGGCACCACGTCGGCGCCGCGACGACACTACTGCCCCAGAGCACGGCGCGCACGATATACGGTATACGAACACCAGAGCATAGCAACGAGACAACGACGCTGGGTACCGGGCGGAGGACTCACGGCGTGTTTTGGACGACAGCGGCTCGTCTCGCAAGGATGCGGGGAACGAGAGCACAGGTGCACGGCTGCGGGAAAACGTCAATGAGTACTCAACCGCTTCGCCGTATACAAATTACTCGCGGCGATACGGCCTCGACGACCCGACCGCGTGCGGAAAGACGGAGATCTGCTAGGGCGCAGCGCGGCACAAGGGCATCAGTGAGTGCAGTGCTGCTTCGACCATGCATGATGCATGACGTACTGCCGTGAGGTCAACGCGCCGCCTTCGTGCGGCATACGGACAAGTTGGTAGAGGGATGGCGCCTCGTCCTAGCCACGAACGACGACGCGAACAGCTCGATATCTGAACGTGCGCCCATCTGTTCCACTCACCAACGAGGCGACGACAACGGGCGGCAGTCGGGCGTGGAATCGATATGCGGCATGCAGACGAGTTCGCGGAGGGCCGGCGAGATAGCGCCTCGTTCTGGCCCGTGAACGACGTGAACACTTCGAGAGCCAGGAGGCCAACACGGCCTAAACGAGCGGAAAGATCTGTCAAGGGCGATGGGATGAAAGCCATGACGGCGAACTTGCTGTCTCGGGATATGGGTGAGCACGGTCGTCAGAACACTGATAGCTGTTACTTACCCTGACTTTTTCCAGCACCGAGGTTGGCTGACGCAGGCGCGCATGGGCACGGCGCCGGTGTATCACGCTCATTGGCGAGGTTTTCAGGCGCTATCGGCGGCGGTAAGCAATACCACGGCTGCAGAGACTAACCGCAAACCAACAGCACAACTTACTTACTGCACGTTCCAAAGCCTGAAGGGCGATCAGTTACGAAGAGGACGACGCCATCGGGCGGAAGGATGAGTCAAGATTCAAAGACGATGGGATGACAACGAGGACGGCGTACTTGCTGCGTCGGAATATGGGTGAGCACGATGATCAGAACGTTGATATCTATCACTGACCTTGGCTTTATCCAGCACCGGGGCTGGCTGACGCAGTCGCGAAGGCGCTGCGCTAGCATATCGCGAATGTCGGCGACCACGAAAGGGCCGCTGGGCACTACGGGCGGCGGTAAGCAATACTACGGCTGCAGAGATTAACAACAACCTACTCACTGCACGTTCCAAAGCCTGAAGGGCTATCAGCTACGAAAAAACGACAGAACGCGGAGGGAGGATTACATGTTAGTACGGTGCGTATGCCCCGCCGGAGGACACGCGCTCACCTTGTCTCATAGACGCCTGTGGCCCGACGCTATCGACGAAATCGCCAGCGACGAGTGGAAGTGCGGGCGGATACAGGAGGGCAACGCGACCAGATCTGCTGTTCGAGAGATAGAGACAGAGAGCGAAGAGAGAAGAGCAGGAAAGCAGAGCAGAGCAGGATGAGGGAAGGAGAGGGATATCTGTAGTCTTATATACTGATTCAATAGATGTGTACGTACATAGAATGAGAATAGTGGTTTCCGGGATACTTCAGACAGGGTCCGCACACGCTAAGCGAATCTCGATCTGTATGTCCTCCTCCGTTTTCTCGTCCGCGTCCGTTGAGGTCCGTTGCTTCCCTTGCCTGTGTCTCGTATACCATACCAGTTATCATTAAGATACCTCATATCCCATTTTCATGATGACTAGAATATACCAAAGCGAGGAATTCATTCGAATGTTATATTTGTTAATGAGCGTAAAGGACGCAGTTCATGTTTCTACATTTTCAAATTTGTAAAATTCTGTCCACAGAGCGGCCAAGTATAACCGTTACCCACCCCCCAACGATCCTTAACCCAATAGGACATATTCTAATGTCGTAAAACAAGGGAAATGGCACTAGATTGCTTATTCCATGCAATCCTCCGAACCCGGACATCCAGCAAATGCATCGATTTGCAGGCGGAAAGTTCTAGCGCACCATCGTCGCTGGCAACGTACCCGAGAGGACCCTTGATGGGACTAACAACGGCCTTTTACGTGGTTTTTTTCAGGTCCCCGTGCGATGCGCAATGGACTGGAAACGAGAAACGGGGTGGGAGGAGAGGGTCATGCTCGGTACGGGTATCCTTGCCTGCTCTAGGCTGGGCTCTCCAAATTTCGGGTGTCCGATAGAGCCGCATTGGGGCTATGTATTACATGTTTAATGCTTCTAGATGGAATTCAGAAGAGAGCAGCAGATGCGCTCTGCAAGCGCTCAGATTCAATTGATTGTAAGTTGATGTCGCCGTTATCGCGTACATGTCGCCACATCGCGGTCGCAACAACAATAAAAAGTATTATTACTATACATGTATGTATAATAGGATTAAGATACGAAATCGATAGATTTTCTGTGCTTCAAATGATGAATTGGGAGAGGAAGAGCGAGTTGATATTGGAGTGATGAATATCCGGATGCCCATCTCTATGTTCAACTGGAATGGAAACTGCAATTGATAAAAGGTCAGGTACATCTAGCCATGTCCGCGGCCGCCGTTACATGTGTAATGCAAAGGCGCGAGAGCATCTGTATTGCGCGATGTTCAGCGCCTAACTTGAAAACGGCGGTATGGTACGCTCAACGGCGCTTTGCCTTGTCCGCTCACGGCGACTGCTATTGGCCAATAATCTTAACGGATACGTTTATAATACAAAAGAGAAAGCGGCTCGAGAGGTGAAGAACCTCGGAGCAATGATGGAACATGCAGATATGTAGATCAGTGGCACGAATGATGTCATGTCCGGGCAATCACAATGCTTCAACCTTGCACGTATCCGCAATGACAATCCATTCCAGCTCCTCAATCTATTCTCTTTCTGGAAAGTAGAATACTTACATGCAAACAGATAGGCTTCAAGTGCGTCAAAACCCACTAGATAATTGGAATGGGACACAAATGTTATTTTAGACCGCTCGCAACGCTTCAACTTCCTATGTACACTGAGTAATGGAATCTGGGAGTGAAATAATTCGATAGGCTGTGGAAAACATATCTTTGTATGGTTCATTCAGCAGTCTCTAGACCGTACGTAGCTCGAACTTTGATAAACCCTAAGCCTAAATTATGGTGGCGGCGTACTGTACTACATTACGTTCAACATAGCTAAAATATCGATGACATTGCCGCTCGCAACGCTTCAACATACTGTAATGGATTCCGTTCTCTTGTCACAATCTCATTGGTGGATGTATAAACAGTTTGCCGGGCAAGTAGCAGTGCGAGGCACTCGTTCACTCAACGTTCACTTGGATATATTTGGCACTAGTAGTATCTTGGCAATGCTTCTAATTATGTGAGCAGAAAGAAGCGGGTTTTTCTTTGAGTTTACAGCCGTGATTTGGGGACGGAGGCGACGATCTGGGTTCTATTACGTACTTGGCTTCTTGTCGTGTCCTTGGGAATATGACTCAAAGGCACTTTCCAGCATTGATTCGATAGGTGGACGGGGCTTTGGGAACTCATTAATGGGAGAGATATTGAAGCAGCCGAAAAGAACTGCGGTTACGTTTGGATGGTATTATGTGTCCCTTTAAGGGAAGTTTTGTTATTCTTGGAGATGAATAATACAGCATGGAACGGTTTGTAGCCTTTGTAGGGGGAACATTTGGAAAAGAAAATTTATAATGGTATTAGAATAATAAAGAAAGGAGCCAAAGTCTTGGATAGAAGAGGAGTGCAGAGGTACGATGAACTCGGATGGAGGAAGTTTATCCCTGCATGGTGACTTTGTGCAGGGGTTGGGATCGGTAACAGTAGTTACTAGTTTCGGTCTAAGAAGGATTTGCCGTGCATTCCAAAATTCAGTAATCGAAGAAATAGTGATGGAGACGTGGAAGAATGGGTCCGGCTTGGCATTCTGACAGTATAAAGAGTGGTAACTTTTGGATGCAATGCATGCCATTCTAACCCGTCCTAATGCAACTTTCAATTCCTGTTTCCATCCACAGACCTATCTAATACGACAGTGTCACTATGTCCTTATGGTTGCAGATGTGAGTACTTATCTTGTCTTTCAGGTAACGCGCACTGATGCAGTCATTTCTAGCTTTGATCGTCGTTGCTAATTTAAGCGCCCATGTAAAGCAGGTTAGCTTCTGGTTGCGCACATCTGCTTCACTTCTCTGACTCTACATTTCTCATGTAAGATGTCTTTTTTTATGCCTCGATGGCGTTCTTGGTGTTCTGACTTCCCTTCATTATTCAAATTTGATATTTCGACTTCCCATGACCTTATCATCTCACTTTAAACCTATTATCTTTCATAGTCACTTCACCGCACTTCAAATTCAATTTTCGGATGTCCCGCAAGCACTCCGACAGGATCTGTAAGTCGTCACCTCTTCTTATGGTTGCACCCAAGTCTAATTTGATTTTCTTAGGTCCCGTGGCTGTTGATATACAATCTGATCAGTCTTTGAACTCAATGTTCTTACTCACGGCGTTTAAGCACTAATTAGCGGGCTGTTATTCTAATTCGATTTTTGGGCTTCCCACGAGCAATACTACAGGCCCAATGTAAGTGGTTTCCACGTTGCTCTAATTGAGGGTGTTATATATTTACATGGAGTTCTTCCGCAGTGCGAGCAATGGTATAGTCTCTGGGTAAGTGGTTTGACTCTATTTCAGTATTTTGTATCATGGGTTTTTACATCTTTAGCAGTCTGATTTTGATGATTCAGAATACAGGTGGTCTCGTAAAGTGTGCGATATGCAAATATTAGTAAGTATTTCTAATTCAACTTGGGACGTTTGCTGACCGTGTAATTCTCTTGAAGTCATTTCCTTCCATATCTCATGAATCTATGATGCAGTATCTTATTTTTTGTGGTCAGTGATTCGCATCGAAATTATTGTGAACTTGTCTAATCTCACTTTGGCATCGCAGAACCGAAAATCTAATGAGATCTTGCTTGATCGGTGAACAGTGATGTTGAAATTACTGAAAATTCATTTAACTGGCAAATAGGGCTTGATTTGTGTTCACACGAAGTCGACATGCACTCGAACAAAGCACACAAATTCGGCTGTACGACATTCTTTGAGTTTCACGGAATCTTGCTCGCTCGGTAAGCAGTGCTGTTAACATTATTGGAAATTGGGCTAATTGTCATTTGCACGAACTCAATGGCCAGCGCACAAATTAGGTTGTAGTCTCACGAAAATTTGCTCCCTCAGATTGGAAACGCACGAACTCGACGGCCAGCACGCAAATTAGGTTGTAAGTTGGTCAGTTTCATTTCATTGCAAAACATCTAATTAGCATTGCAGAGTGTAGTGTACTGTAGGTAGATGTGCGTACCGTAGATAGAGGCGGGGTGCGGATGAGCTTGCCCTTCGGGGGGGGCTGCACTCTGCGCGCACATTACCAGAACCCGATTGCAGGTTGCGACCTACGCTCATTTTGAAAAACATACCCCCGTTTAGGCAATTTCAGCACGAAAAACAGCCAGTTTCTACCTGGATTCACACCAAAAACACCCCGAAAACATCTCCCCTGCCCCAAAACAGAAAACTCCTATGCCATGGCAAAGTTATATTTCCTGCTCGCCATCCGCTCGATAAAGGAAGGTGCGATCCAGTAGAGCAGGTGCGCATAGCGCATCGTCTCAGGCATGAACACGGCCTTCTCCCCGCTATCCGCCGCCTGGATGCATCTCCGCGCCACCGCCTCGCGCTTCAGGCCATGTGCGTTGGGGTCCTTTTCGCGCACCGGCCCGCTATCGACCGCGGACGCGCGGAAGTCGCCCTCCACGGTAGAGGGCATGAAGAAGGTGAACTGGATGCGCGGGTGCTCGATGGAGAGGGCCTGGTAGAGCACGAGCGAAGAAGCCTTCGTGGAAGCGTACAGTGTACGTGTCGGAGCCGGAATGATGGACGCCAAGGAGTTCACGAGGACGATGGATGGGGCTTTGGAGGTGTTAGAGAGCATAGGCACCTGTTTGATAGATAGGTCGAGATTAATCTCGTCTGCTAAATTTTATCTAATTATGACTCTGAGAAGTATTTGACATGGTGATATCTGGGTAGTATAATTCAGAGAAGACAAAAATCGGTGGAGAAATGAGTGAGAAACAACTAAAATACTAGCCAATGCAGTGGTTGAGCGCATTTTGTAATATCTCAATCAATTCTCAGCCAAATATTATGGTCATATGCTTGTTAAAAAGGTAGTTTAAATATCTAACTGTACCCCAATTTGCGAAAGGGCGATGGCTATATTAAACGAAGCATAGGCAAAAGCGTCTTTAAAGTAGTCAAAAGAGTAGAAAACATAGATACTACTATAGCTCACCCGAATGTTGCTCAAATATTAAGGTCTAAATTGTATCCTGTGGATCTCCATGTCTTCTATTTATGTGCAAGTTTGCAAAAGGTACGGGCAGTTAACGTTTGAACTGCAGGTAAAAGCGTTTTTAGACGCCCAAAGTACTTACTTAAATCAAATTATTAATAACTTTGTCAATTCTTACGCTAAAAATACAATCTTGGCATCGTTCGAAAGGACTTTTAGAGTTCTATAAGTCTATACAATTTATTTAATACATGACTCTTTGCAAGTACTTGCAAGTTTACCTGTAAGTACTCATCTCTACTTGTAAGGCAACAAGTACTTGCATACTTGCCAATACTTGTGAGTAAATACTCACGGATCCGAGTCATCCGTGGGAAACTACTTGTACGGATCCAAGTATGAGATTTTAGTACTTCAATACTCGCGAGTAAGGATCCGCGAGACTCGCGAGTATACTCGTGTCCTGCCTTATCCCTCAGTAATCAGTGCATTGGAAACGCACGAACTCGACGGCCAGTGATTGTAAGTTGGTCAGTTTCATTTCATTGCAAAATATCTAATTAGTGTTACAGAGTGTAGCGTACTGTAGGTAGATGCGCGTACCGTAGATAGAGGCGGAGTGCGGATGAGCTTGCCCTTCGGGGGGGGCTGCACTCTGCGCGCACATTACCAGAACCCGATTGGAGGTTGCGACCTACGCTCATTTTGAAAAACGTACCCCCGTTTAGGCAATTTCAGCACGAAAAACAGCCAGTTTCTACCTGGATTCATGCCCAAAAACACCCCCTTCCCCGCCGAAAACATCTCCCCCACCCCCATCATATGGCAAAGTTATATTTCCTGCTCGCCATCCGCTCGATAAAGGAAGGTGCGATCCAGTAGAGCAGGTGCGCATAGCGCATCGTCTCAGGCATGAACACGGCCTTCTCGCCGTTATCCGCCGCCTGGATGCATCTCCGCGCCACGGCCTCGCGCTTCAGGCCATGTGCGTTGGGGTCCTTTTCGCGCACCGGCCCGCTGTCGACCGCGGAGGCGCGGAAGTCGCCCTCCACGGTAGACGGCATGAAGAAGGTGAACTGGATGCGCGGGTGCTCGATGGAGAGGGCCTGGTAGAGCACGAGCGAAGAAGCCTTCGTGGAAGCGTACAGTGTACGTGTCGGAGCCGGAATGATGGACGCCAAGGAGTTCACGAGGACGATGGATGGGGCTTTGGAGGTGTTAGAGAGCATAGGCACCTGTTTGATAGATAGGTCGAGATGAATCTCGTCAGCACGTGGAGGGTTCTGGATGAGAGAATTTTGGGATATTTACGAATGTTACAGCGGCGATTAGGGGTCCAACGTAGTTGCCCTGAATTGCAGCGAGCGCGACGTCGGCGGTGTGTTTAATGCCTTCGGCGCTCGCATCGCGCAGAGCGACGCCTCGCTCCACCTCGACGCCGGCTACCGCCATGAGTGGTTGTAAAGCGGAGACGCCTGCAGCGACGACATGTGTATCAAGGCCGCCCCATGCTATTTTGCAACACAAATATCAGGAACGCGTACGAGAGTCTGTTCCTGACGCACCTGCTTCAATGGCATTTCTGACTTTGACCATGTCGTCCACATTCGTAAAGTCGGCTGTAACGCCAAAGATATCGGATGGAGACGCCGTGCGGAAGCCAGCTGACGCCTGCGCGGCGCGACATTCTGCCTCTACCTCCTTCAGCAATGCTTCTCGTCGTCCGACAACGCATACCCGGGCGCCTCTTTCTGCGTATTGACGTGCAATTGAGCGTCCGATGCCGCTCGATGCGCCTACGACCAATACGCGTTCCTTCGTCTTCGGAACTTTGAGTGAACGATTTGGCCTAGTTACCGAGGCTCGATAGAGTGCTAGGATGATTGGTACAAGAGATAGAACGAGATTTCTCGAAGGCTTCATTGATAGGAGTTCGCGCAGGATAGCTGGGAGATCGAAGGCCATTGCAACGTTTTCAAAGTAAGCCTTTGGGGGTCGAAATTTCAAGGGAATTCTCTGCGAGACGCGTTATAAAGAGGATCCAAAACCACGTAAATGGTGCAAACTTACCTGCAGAGATCGTATGAACCCAAATTCATGAGTTTGTTGGCATTCGATGGTGGTTTTTTATAGCGTTCAAACGGTTAGTATGATATGTACTTTTTGGGCAGATATCCGGCCCGTCCGAGATGACGCGCGTGCGATGTGAGCAAGATGTGAGAGCAATTGCCAAGCAATTGCACGCGAAATCGGTACATGCTTGCAACAGATTTGTAGGATAGGACAGGATAGGACGTAGATGAGACGTCGATATCATCATGGACGACACTAATGGCTCACAGCTACCTTGTTGTCTTTTGTTACGTTCCCATACTCCAGGGAGTACACTGAGCCCGGTTACGGTGATAACATGCTTATCGACCGTTCATATCTTTGCAGACACACTCTCACTTCGTTCCTATACTCTCACGTCCCGCTTCCCTCCCCTTACCATCCCGATGTCCGGCTTCTCCGCCATCCCGCAATTGTCATCCGCTCCGCCCTCCGCTCCGCGCCGGGAGACGCGCACAGCCCCCGTCACAGCACCAGCCTCAACACCCCGCTCACCTCTGCCACATCTAGCGCTCACCTTGCAAGGTGGCAACATCAGTCGCACGGACACAACACAAGACCCGTCCGCTACATACAGCATACAACGTGGGCAACAACCAACGTCGTCCCGCCGCTGCGGACGCCTCTTCCTCAATGCGAGAACGGCCTCGACACGAACGCGATCCGGATGCATACACCTTGCCTCAGGCGCCCCTACGACGAACGGAACATGCGAGCAGGATATCTGGAGGACGTCGGAGCCCACACGGCGAACGTCATACATCCAGATGGCACGGGAGGGTGGTCCCTTGGGCACCACGGCGCATAGACACCAAGCAGCACGGACAGCGGAAAGCTCCCAGGTGTGTGATTCTTCCCTCATCTCTCCTCCTCTCAGCGTCGCATCGCGCTCACAGCACTGAGCTAGCCAACACAGCGGCGACGCAACGACCTGCTCCACCAGCGGATCGCGGACGGCGATCCGCAGACCAGCACGATATTCGGATACCGGAGCACAGTCAGCAATGAGCCGACGAAGACGACGACGTTGAACTACGGTATGCGCGACCCATGGCGTGGCTTGGACGACAACGGCTCGACTCGGGCGACGCGAGCACCGTGCGCAGCTACGGGAAATCGTCTGGGAGCGCACAAATTACCAGCAGCACCTCCAGAGCGGCATGCAAAGACCACGGCGACGAACGGGATGCACGAGCAGGGTATCTGGACGACATCGGCGCACATCGGGCGAGCGCCGACGTTCAGATGCCACGGATAAGCCGATAGCATGAGGGGGCGGTCCACGGGCACCACAGCGCCCAGAAGCAAGGCAGGCAGCACGGACCGCGCGCAGCTCCCAGGTGTGTGGACCCTATCCCATCCCCCCTGCTCTCAGTGTCGTGCTCACAGCAGTAAGCTAGGCACCACGTCGGCGCCGCGACGACACTACTGCCCCAGAGCACGGCGCGCACGATATACGGTATACGAACACCAGAGCATAGCAACGAGACAACGACGCTGGGTACCGGGCGGAGGACTCACGGCGTGTTTTGGACGACAGCGGCTCGTCTCGCAAGGATGCGGGGAACGAGAGCACAGGTGCACGGCTGCGGGAAAACGTCAATGAGTACTCAACCGCTTCGCCGTATACAAATTACTCGCGGCGATACGGCCTCGACGACCCGACCGCGTGCGGAAAGACGGAGATCTGCTAGGGCGCAGCGCGGCACAAGGGCATCAGTGAGTGCAGTGCTGCTTCGACCATGCATGCATGACGTACTGCCCGTGAGGTCAACGCGCCGCCTTCGTGCGGCATACGGACAAGTTGGTAGAGGGATGGCGCCTCGTCCTAGCCCACGAACGACGACGCGAACAGCTCGATATCTGAACGTGCGCCCATCTGTTCCACTCACCAACGAGGCGACGACAACGGGCGGCAGTCGGGCGTGGAATCGATATGCGGCATGCAGACGAGTTCGCGGAGGGCCGGCGAGATAGCGCCTCGTTCTGGCCCGTGAACGACGTGAACACTTCGAGAGCCAGGAGGCCAACACGGCCTAAACGAGCGGGAAGATCTGTCAAGGGCGATGGGATGAAAGCCATGACGGCGAACTTGCTGTCTCGGGATATGGGTGAGCACGGTCGTCAGAACACTGATAGCTGTTACTTACCCTGACTTTTTCCAGCACCGAGGTTGGCTGACGCAGGCGCGCATGGGCACGGCGCCGGTGTATCACGCTCATTGGCGAGGTTTTCAGGCGCTATCGGCGGCGGTAAGCAATACCACGGCTGCAGAGACTAACCGCAAACCAACAGCACAACTTACTTACTGCACGTTCCAAAGCCTGAAGGGCGATCAGTTACGAAGAGGACGACGCCATCGGGCGGAAGGATGAGTCAAGATTCAAAGACGATGGGATGACAACGAGGACGGCGTACTTGCTGCGTCGGAATATGGGGTGAGCACGATGATCAGAACGTTGATATCTATCACTGACCTTTGGCTTATCCAGCACCGGGGCTGGCTGACGCAGTCGCGAAGGCGCTGCGCTAGCATATCGCGAATGTCGGCGACCACGAAAGGGCCGCTGGGCACTACGGGCGGCGGTAAGCAATACTACGGCTGCAGAGATTAACAACAACCTACTCACTGCACGTTCCAAAGCCTGAAGGGCTATCAGCTACGAAAAAACGACAGAACGCGGAGGGAGGATTACATGTTAGTACGGTGCGTATGCCCCGCGGAGGACACGCGCTCACCTTGTCTCATAGACGCCTGTGGCCCGACGCTATCGACGAAATCGCCAGCGACGAGTGGAAAGTGCGGGCGGATACAGAGGGCAAACGCGACCAGATCTGCTGTTCGAGAGATAGAGACAGAGAGCGAAGAGAAGAGAGCAGGAAAAGCAGAGCAGAGCAGGATGAGGGAAGGAGAGGGATATCTGTAGTCTTATATACTGATTCAATAGATGTGTACGTACATAGAATGAGAATAGTGGTTTCCGGGATACTTCAGACAGGGTCCGCACACGCTAAGCGAATCTCGATCTGTATGTCCTCCTCCGTTTCTCGTCCGCGTCCGTTGAGGTCCGTTGCTTCCCCTTGCCTGTGTCTCGTATACCATACCAGTTATCATTAAGATACCTCATATCCATTTTCATGATGACTAGAATATACCAAAGCGAGGAATTCATTCGAATGTTATATTTGTTAATGAGCGTAAAAGCGCAGTTCATGTTTCTACATTTTCAAATTTGTAAAATTCTGTCCACAGAGCGGCCAAGTATAACCGTTACCCACCCCCCAACGATCCTTAACCCAATAGGACATATTCTAATGTCGTAAAAACAAGGGAAATGGCACTAGATGGCTTATTCCATGCAATCCTCCGAACCCGGACATCCAGCAAATGCATCGATTTGCAGGCGGAAAGTTCTAGCGCACCATCGTCGCTGGCAACGTACCCGAGAGGACCCTTGATGGGACTAACAACGGCCTTTTACGTGGTTTTTTCAGGTCCCCGTGCGATGCGCAATGGACTGGAAACGAGAAACGGGGTGGGAGGAGAGGGTCATGCTCGGTACGGGTATCCTTGCCTGCTCTAGGCTGGTCTCCAAATTTCGGGTGTCCGATAGAACCGCATTGGGGCTATGTATTACATGTTTAATGCTTCTAGATGGAATTCAGAAGAGAGCAGCAGATCGCTCTGCAAGCGCTCAGATTCAATTGATTGTAAGTTGATGTCGCCGTTATCGCGTACATGTCGCCACATCGCGGTCGCAAACAACAATAAAGGTATTTTATATACATGTATGTATAATAGGATTAAGATACGAAATAGATAGATTTTCTATGCTTCAAATGATGAATTGGGAGAGGAAGAGCGAGTTGATATTGGAGTGATGAATATCCGGATGCCCATCTCTATGTTCAACTGGAATGGAAACTGCAATTGATAAAAGGTCAGGTACATCTAGCCATGTCCGCGCCGCCGTTACATGTGTAATGCAAAGGCGCGAGAGCATCTGTCTTGCGCGATGTTCAGCGCCTAACTTGAAAACGGCGGTATGGTACGCTCAACGGCGCTTTGCCTTGTTCGCTCACGGCGACACTATTTGGCCAATAATCTTAACGGATACATTTATAATACAAAAGAGAAAGCGGCTCGAGAGGTGAAGAACCTCGGAGCAATGATGGAACATGCAGATATGTAGATCAGTGGCACGAATGATGTCATGTCCGGGCAATCACAATGCTTCAACCTTGCACGTATCCGCAATGACAATCCATTCCAGCTCCTCAATCTATTCTCTTTCTGGAAAGTAGAATACTTACATGCAAACAGATAGGCTTTCAAGTGCGTCAAAACCCACTAGCTAATTCAAAGCTAATTTGAACGGGACACAAATGTCATTTTAGACCGCTCGCAACGCTTCAACTTCCTATGTACACTGAGTAATGAAATCTAGGAGTGAAATAATTCGATAGGCTGTGGAATACATATTTTTGTATGGTTCATTCAGCAGTCTCTAGACCGTACGTAGCTCGAACCTTGATAAACCCTAAGCCTAAATTATGGTGGCGGCATTACGTTCAACATAGCTAAAATATCGATGACATTGCCGCTCGCAACGCTTCAACCTTGCCCAAAATTACTGTAATGGATTCCGTTCTCATGTCACAATCTCATTGGTGGATGTATAAACAGTTTGCCGGGCAAGTAGCAGCGAGGCGTCGTTCACTTGGATATATTTCGGCAGTAGTAGTATCTTGGCAATGCTTCTAAAAATGTTAGCAGAAAGAAGCATGAGTTTCAAGCCGTGATTTGGGGACGGAGGCGACGATCTGGGTTCCATTACGTACTTGGCTTCTTGTCGTGTCCTTGGAAATATACTCAAAGGCACTTTCCAGCATTGATTATAGGTGGACGGGGCTTTGGGCACTCATTAATGGGAGAGATATTGAAGCAGCCGAAAAGAACTGCGGTTACGTTTGGATGGTATTATGTGTCCCTTTAAGGGAAGTTTTGTTATTCTTGGAGATGAATAATACAGCATGGAACGGTTTGTAGGTAAACATTTGGAAAAGAAAATTTATAATGGTATTAGAATAATAAAGAAAGGAGCCAAAATCTTGGATAGAAGAGGAGTGCAGAGGTACGATGAACTCGGATGGAGGAAGTTTATCCCTGCATGGTGACTTTGTGCAGGGGTTGGGACCGGTAACAGTAGTTACTAGTTTCGGTCTAAGAAGGATTTGCCGTGCATTCCAAAATTTAGTATCGAAGAAATAGTGATGGAGACGTGGAAGAATGGGTCCGGCTTGGCATTCTGAGTATAAAGAGTGGTAACTTTTGGATGCAATGCGTGCCATTCTAACCCGTCCTAATGCGACTTTCAATTCCTGTTTCCATCCACAGACCTATCTACGACAGTGTCACTATGTCCTCAAGGTTGCAGACATGAGTACTTATCTTGTCTTTCAGGTAACGCGCACTGATGCAGTCATTTCTAGCTTTGATCGTCGTTGCTAATTAAGCGCCCATGAAAGCGGGTTAGCTTCTGGTTGCGCACATCTGCTTCGCTTCTCTGACTCATTTCTCATGTAAGATGTCTTTTTTATGCCTCGATGGTGTTCTTGCTGTTCTGACTTCCCTTCTTATTCATTTGATATTCCTTCCATGACCTTATCATCTCTTTACCTATTATTTTTGTAGTCACTTCAGCGCACTTCAAATCGATTTTTGGATGTCCTGCAAGCACTCCGACAGGATCTGTAAGTCATCACCTCTTCTTATGGTTGCACCTAAGTCTAATTTGATTTTCTTAGGTCCCGTGGCTGTTGATATACGATCTGATCAGTGGCAGCCTTTGAACTTGACATTCTTATTCACAGTGTTTAAGCACTATTAGCGGGCTGTTATTCTAATTCGATTTTTGGGCTTCCCGCGAGCAATACTACAGGCCCAATGTAAGTGGTTTCCACGTCGCTCTAATTGAGGGCCTTATATATTTACATGGAGTTCTTCCGCAGGGTGAGCAATGGTATAGTCTCTGGGTGAGTGGTTTGACTCTATTTCAGTACCTTGTATCATGGGTTTTTATGTCTTTAGCGGTCTGGTTTTGATGATTCAGAATACAGGTGGTCTCGTAAAGTGTGCAGGTGATGATATGCGAATTTCGGTAAGTATTTCTGATTTAACTTGGGACTTTTGCTGACCACGTAATTCTCTTAAAGTGATTTCCTTCCGCATCTCGTTTGATGTTTTTATGGTCAGTAGTTTGCATCGCAATTATTGTGGATTTGTTTGATCTTACTTTGGCATTGCAGAACCGAAAATCTATTGCTTGAGTCTAATGAGATCTTGCTTGCTCGGTGAGCAGTGATGTTAAATTATTGGGAATTCATTTAACTGGCGGATAGGGCTTACTTTGTGTTCACACGAAGTCGACGCACACTCGAACAAAGTGCACAAACTCGGCTGTACGACATTTTTTGAGTTTCACAAAATCTTGCTCACTCGGTAAGCAGTGCAGTTAACATTATTGGAAATTGGGCTAATCAGCATTTGCATGAACTCGATGGCCAGCGCGCAAATTAGGTTGTAGTCTCACGAAATTTTGCTCGCTCAGATTGGAAACACACGAACCTCGACGGCCAGCGCGCAAATTAGAATGTAAGTTGGTCAGTTTCATTTGATTGCAAATATCTAATCAGCATTGCAGGTGTAGCGTACTGTAGATAGATGTGCGTACCGTAGATAGAGGCGGAGTGCGGATGATCTTGCCCTTCGGGGGGGGCTGCACTCTGCGCGCATATTACCAGAACCCGGTTGCAGGTTGCGACCTACGCTCATTTCAGAAATCTTACCCCCGTTTAGGCAATTTCAGCACGAAAAAACACCCAGTTTCTCCCTGGATTCACACCAAAAAAACACCGCCGAAAGCATCTCCCCTGCCCCCATCATATGGCAAAGTTATATTTCCTGCTCGCCATCCGCTCGATAAAGGAAGGTGCGATCCAGTAGAGCAGGTGCGCATAGCACATTGTCTCAGGCATGAACACGGCCTTCTCGCCGCTATCCGCCGCCTGGATGCATCTCCGCGCCACGGCCTCGCGCTTCAGGCCATGTGCGTTGGGGTCCTTTTCGCGCACCGGCCCGCTATCGACCGCGGACGCGCGGAAGTCGCCCTCCACGGTAGAGGGCATGAAGAAGGTGAACCGGATGCGCGGGTGCTCGATGGAGAGGGCCTGGTAGAGCACGAGCGAAGAAGCCTTCGTGGAAGCGTAGAGTGTACGTGTCGGAGCCGGAATGATGGACGCCAAGGAGTTCACGAGGACGATGGATGGGGCTTTGGAGGTGTTAGAGAGCATAGGCACCTGTTTGATAGATAGGTCGAGATTAATCTCGTCAGCACGTGGAGGGTTCTGGATGAGAGAATTTTGGGATATTTACGAATGTCACAGCGGCAATTAGGGGTCCGACGTAGTTGCCCTGAATTGCAGCGAGCGCGACGTCGGCGGTGTGTTTAATGCCTTCGGCGCTCGCATCGCGCAGAGCGACGCCTCGCTCCACCTCGACGCCGGCTACCGCCATGAGTGGTTGCAGAGCGGAGACGCCTGCAGCGACGACATGTGTATCAAGGCCTCCCCATGCTATTTTGCAACACAAATATCAGGAACGCGTACGAGAGTCTGTTCCTGACGCACCTGCTTCAATGGCATTTCTGACTTTGACCATGTCGTCCACATTCGTAAAGTCGGCTGTAACACCAAAGATATCGGATGGAGACGCCGTGCGGAAGCCAGCTGACGCCTGTGCGGCGCGACATTCTGCCTCTACCTCCTTCAGCAATGCTTCTCGTCGTCCGACAACGCATACCCGGGCGCCTCTTTCCGCGTATTGACGTGCAATTGAGCGTCCGATACCGCTCGAGGCGCCGACGACCAATACGCGCTCCTTCGTCTTCGGAACTTGAGTGAACGTTTTGGCCTAGTTACCGAGGCTCGATAGAGTGCTAGGATGATTGGTACAAGAGAAAGAACTAGACTTCTTGAAGGCTTCATTGATAGGAGTTCGCGGAGGATAGCTGGGAGATCGAAGGCCATTGCAAGCTCGTTTGGGGCCTGTGGGGGTCGAAAATTTAAGGGAATTCTGTGCGAAACGCATTATAAAGAGGATCCAGAACCACGTAAATGGTGCAAACTTACCTGCAGAGATCGTATGGACCCAAATTCATGAGTTTGTTGGCATTCGATGGTGGTTTTTTTATAGCGTTCAAACGGTTGCATGATATGTACTTTTTGGGCAAAATATCCGGCCCGCCCGAGATGACGTGCGTGGCACTGCGTGCGATATGAGCAAGACGTGAGAGCAATTGCACGCGAAATTGGTACATATCTACAACAGATTTGTAGAATGGGACAGGATAGGACGTAGATGAATGAAACATCGATATCATCATGGCAAGCATCATGGACGACACTAATGGCTCACAGCGACCTTGTATTCTTTTGCTACGTAACCATACTCCAGGGAGTAAACTGAGCCCAATTACGGTTATAACATGCTTATCGACTAACGTTCATTAATCATTAGTCTTCGATCTCTGCAGACACACTCTTAGTTCGTTCCTATATACTCTCACATATGACCGGCTTGACTAGCTTTACCATAACCGGTGTTGCAACACCTTTTGTTAATTTCAAATTCAACAGAATGACTTCAGCAGAGGCATGCTACTCATCCAGAACTCGTGCAGCATTAGAAAATCCAGCTATCTCATAGACAACACAAGCCTCGTACCCATGTATGAGATCCTTCGAGGGATCCTTGTTGCTTAGGTTTATAACTTCAATCAAAAACTCCATGATCACCCGCACGACCACCAAAAGCCACAGATCAAGTAGCTGGACGCCAACCGGACACAACAAAAAAAAACCAGGTTCAGATACAGGAAGGGGCCGCAGACTCATTGACGAGTCATCAGCAAAAATGAGCTTTCATATATGAGATAATGCCTTAGAATCCTTGTGTGCCCAGACAAAGGTGCTGGAATTATTTTGTGTTCATTACAATGTTCATTACAAGGGTAGTCATTACACATTTCGCCAACGCGTCGCAAGCACACGGACACGAGTCCTGTTACATTTCAAGTACTTGTGGCATTTAAATCCCTCACGTTGAATTTTGGCTCGACAACTCCATGTAATGAACAGGTAAATTCTGATGGATTTTACATTGCAAACATCAGAATTATTGTCAACATTGCCGGCATTCTAATGCAGTTGCTATACTTGCGACCACTGTACGGAATTCTGGTTGGACTTAGTGGATTCCTTGACCTAGCGAAGAGGTCAAAATCAAGATTCACTCCAAATGACGAGGGACCAAATGATTTTATTGGCAGAAGACTAATCTATCCACAGCCAACATGCAAGAAACACTAGATATTCTTTCTCTTCAAGCGTCCGAAGACACCATCACAAAAGAAAGGAAATAGTAGAAGGGGGGTTTCCAAAAATTGCTGAAAGCCGAAGCTTACAGACGGGTTCGGATGTATAATTTGCAATCAGCAAAAAACTGTGCCTCGGTAGAAACCTCACTGGCGACAGTACATGCCCGAGCACAAGAGATGGGGAACACAACTGTGGGAGGCCCACCTTATATACTCGCACTTCCGCGCACGGACCATCTGAATCATTCGGCTGTCCTGGCGTCACGTGACTGGTGCACTGACTCACTCCGCGTCTTCGCTCTCCCTGTCTGCGCTTTCTCAGTTGTCTTCACCGCCATGAAGAGTAGAAGTCATTATGAAATTATAAATCCAACATACAGGTGTCTTGGAGGCCAGACTAAACGAGTGAGTATCCCTATCGAACGGGTATAAGAACGAAAAAAAGAGAGTAGTAGTAAAGAACAAAGAAAACCATGAGCGACGTCAATGTCATAAATAAAACAAAAGGCAGGGAAAAAAAGGTCGAAGACCCAAGGCCTCTTTCCCTGCTCATCCCAGCACCGCTCAGAACCTCCTCGGCGCCCCACCGCCCACCAGCCCCTCAATCGAATGGTGCTCCAGATCATTGCGCGCCTTCAGAATCGACGCATGCATCTCCTTCATCGCATTGCCCAGCTTCACGCCGAACCGGCTCAGGATATCCCGCTGCCACGCGTCGTACTTGGCGTTCACCCGCGCCTGCACCTGCTCGTAGTCGATCACGCAGACGCCGAACGACTTCTGCGTGTCCGAGGTGTCAAACGTCGAGCGCGCCTTTTTGATCTCCGTGAGCAGCTGCTGCCAGTTGGCGAGCGAGTCGCCGAGCCGGTTGAACACGTATTCGGCTTCAAGGTCCCAGAGGGACTGGAACTGCAGCCATTTGCCCACGTAGTCCTTTAGATGCTGCACTTTAGTTTCGATAAGTGAGAAAGGGCGTTCGAGGGTGTTGTCGGGGAAGCGTGTTAGCTAGTTCAATAAATTCGCATTTAGTGTTTTAAGCAGTAGTGTTTAAGGGGAAAAGCGCACTAGTGAAGTATAGGTCGTCTCTGCCACCGATGCACCCTGCATCTGCAATCCGATTTCGTACCGCGAACTCTGGATCCTCCGCAGACGACACACCACACCAAGCCAGTCATGAAGCTGCCTAATCCACGTCGCCCGCGCGTACTCTATCGGAGGGTCCAGGAAGATAACCTGGTTCTGTATCCGGATCTCGTGTATGATGGGCTTGACCGTCATATGTCCTTCCAGGAACTACCCAGTACCATCAGCCCCGACTCCGACATAGAGAAAATCAATGAAAAGAACGAAAGACACACCTTCTCCTCTTTCACACCTTTTCCACCCCTCCTTTTGTTCCCTAGATCCCTGGTGGGCAATACGTCTCTCCGGAGGTTACCCTCACCGTCATCCGTCCTATCGAACTCAGCGCACCACACTTGAATGATATGCGTCAACCGCTGAAGCAGGATGCCCTCGATCCGCTTGTCGAGTTCCTGTACCCAATAATCGAGATTGGCGTAGCCTTCCAGATTTAAGCGATCGATCTAGAAGGAAGAAATTTAGCAGGAGAGAAAGACAAGTGGCAAGATGACACACCGCAGCTTGGATCTTGCCCAATAGTTCTGAGAATGCTTCGGAGGTATACGAACATGTTTGTAGGTCCTCGACTGCGCGAAGGATGTCTTTGTATAGATCGATGACATTGTTGGTTTTGTCCTGATTTTAGCGAAGATTACAGGTCAGCAATTGCAAGGAAATATGACGATGGAAGCTTTTACTATTCACCTGCAATACAGAGACTACACTCGCAAATTCACGCACGAATTGGATATGTCGATTGTCCCGTCCATCTGAGCTTGGGACATATCGCGCCGTGTCGTATTGATTGACGAAGTAATCCCAGCGGATGCTCATACCTGGCACAAAAATCAGCATCCCTAAAGACCATCGCTACCATATCGGCTCACCTTTACTGATCATCCTTTGACTCTCATTCCTATACTCCGCCACCAACCACTCGATGCCCTTATTCGCCTCCACCAGGTCCAGCGTCTGCCCATACGTGCGCACCGTCTCCATCAAGCTCACCGCATGCGGGTACACGCGCTTCGCGTCCTTCGCCATGTTCGAGATCGCATGCGGCACCTGGAAGTTCAGCCACAGCAGGTTCCGCACCTCCTTGAACAGCGTGATGATCTGCGGGTCGAAGTTCACCGCGAGCTGGAAGCCGCCCCCGCGCAGGCGCACGATCTCGAACAGCCGCCCGTCGACGCCCATGTTCCGCCGGTTGATGTCCTGCAGCCACGCCTCGAACACGGGCCGCGTGTCGAGCTTCTTGCGGAACGCGAGCGACTCGGACTGCAGCTTCTGGCCCTCCGCGTAGTGCTCCCAGCCCTTGCCGAGCACGTCCTCCACGCGCTTCATGTACGTCTGCAGCTGCCGCTCGATTTGGCGCGCCCAGATCATGGCGCCGGCGATGGGCGGTAGATCGCGCATCTGCGACATGTGGTAGGCTTCGGAAAAGCGGTATTGGGTTTTGAACTTGGAGGAATGTCAGTAACGAGGCCTCGGCGAAGTGGTGGAACTGACCTTCTCGTGGAGGTGCTTGATATCCTCCTTTACTGAGTCAATTAGCTGCGTTTGGTACTCTTGAATGGCACCACGAATCTGTTCGGCATGGTTTAGAGAAGTATTCGAGGCGAATGAGAAATAGTAACACGGACCTTGGCTCTCACGAAAAGCGCATTGAACTTGGAGAAAACACGGAACATCTCGTTCGCATTCCTTGCCGTGCCCAATCGATCGCGCAGCCTAGCAATAATCTGGTTCTCGACTCGCGACACGCGCTCGTTATACGCGTTCTCAGCAGCGACCCAGATCTCCGTGCCCTCTGCAACAGCGTCAGCCTTCGTCGCACAGCCGAACGTCCACACCCAAAAAAGACTCACCAACACTAACGTCCAGCACATCGATCCGCTTCACAACCTCATACGCCTCCTTCACCTCCTCCTCCATGTCCATCCCGCCCACCTCCGCGCCGCCCACGCCCCCCAGGCCCTTCGTCGGCCCCGTCATCACCGCAAGCTGCTCATGCTGCTTCCTCCAGTCACGTAGATACCGCGTTCGCTCTTGCAGCTTAGCATGTGCCGGGACAATCTTGATCGGGATAAACCTCTCGCTTCTCTTCCGCGTCACCTCCCTAGCGACGTTCGTGAACTCCTTGATCTGGTCGTCCCACGTGCGGAAGATGGCCGTCGTCTGGTTCAGCAGCCGCTCGAAGGTCTCGTACGGTGTGTATGGGAGGCGCTGGGAGGTGAGGATGCGGAGGAGCTGGTCGTTGAAGTCGCGCGAGATGGCTTCGACGAGGGGGAGGGCGCGGCGGATGGGGTACGGGGAGAGGCGCAGTTTGCGGTTGATGTGCCCGAAAATGAGCACGAGCGATTCTTGGACTTTGTCGAGGTCGGTGGCGGAGAGGAGTTCGTTGAGGGGGAAGTCTTTCATGAGCTGGTTATATTTGTGTACTGGGCAATGAAATTAGTAAATGGAGAGTTTTGGCAAAAAATATTGCCTTACCAAGATCCGTAGCATCCTTCAAGCCAGTATCCGCAATGAAACTGACCGTAGCGTGAAACCGCTTCGCATTCCGTAGACAATCCATGACGATTGTTACTTCGTCGCTTCGTAGCTGGGTCTCGATATTCTCGAGTGCTCGCTCCAAGCTCAGCCAGAAATTGATTTCCTGCGACGCGGTTCCGGACGCGACGTCGCGTCCGAGCTTGGTCACAGACTGGATTGACTTGATCCACGCGTTGACATGGCCATGTAGAGTATTGAGGAATGAGCTGTCATTTAGCATTTTAGTGGGGATGTGGGAGATATTAGGACGAGTATTAGCGGCATGGGCCTAGTATCACAATCAGAAATTGAAATTGAACCACAGAAAAGAATTCACCTGTTCGACAGCCCGTTGGATGATAGGGTGAATGATCAAGTGCGTTTCCGGAATTTCCACATTTTGTTGTAAATGCAGCAGCGACAACTCAAGTTCCGCAAACTTCTTTTTCGTCATTGGTATACCTTTACAGACGTCAGCTAGTGGCCGAGGGAAAGCCTAAGCCACGCACCCATTTTCGTGTCACCGTCCTTGCCCGTTCCCCGCGCGCCAACAAAGGCATCGAACCATGGTTTCACTCCACAGCTCACGACTGCGTGTAAACTTTCGTACGGCGTTTCATCGCCTCCGAAGAGGTTTAAGAAGTGTAATTGTGCCCCCAGTGGCGTGAGCGGGTCAAGAGTCGGCCCGCGTTTGATGAGTGCAAGTGTCGTTACGTGGGATGGGTGGTAGACGAGATGGGGTGTGAGTTGGTATGTAAATGTCGAGCTCGCGTCGTCTTCGAGGTCTTCTAAGCATTGAGGAGATTTAGAGAGAGATTACGACACACCTTCGTTCTCTTCTTTCACCTGGACAACATAGATCACCCCTCCATTATCCGCCGCGAAGCGCGACACGCGTTCCTCAAACTCGTCATCAAACAGTGCATTCAGATCCGACACGGTTGCGCCGATGACTGGCGGTAGCAAGTTCGTGAGGTATGTACGAAAGATCTCGGGGTCGAATGGGGTGGTAGCGGCAGGAGCAGTAGTGGGCTCTGGAGGATCGTGGTGGTTTGCTGAGCCATTGCTGAGAGTCGGCTGGGGGTCCATCCTCTAGGAGGCGAGAATGGGTGATTAGCGTCGACTGGAACGGCGAGCTCAAAGGCTTGTCGCTGTTGACTGTCAAGTTGCGTCCTTTACGACGCGAATTTCGACTGCTATTTTCGCTTGTTTATTTCGGCTAAAAACCCCTGAATCAACGACGGTGATGCTGGCAACTTGCGCTCAATCAACCCCTCAGCTGCCCTCAAATTATCCAGCTACCCATTCTCATCACAGAGGCCATTCGTGTCCCTAATCTCCAAACTTCAAAGTCTACAAGAACGGGAGATGCACAAGCATACTTTTCGCAGTGATTGTCACAGTCCCGGAACGGGACGGTTCGGACGGCAGACTTCAGCGGGCCTTCGCAACCCACCTTGAACCCACCCACTGTGATTTAATTGTGACTCTCATTGATTCTAATTTGGAATAATTACAGGTCCATAGCAAATTTGAAAAACTGTCAGTAATTTGAAGACACGCGCAAATTGGGGACATAAGTACATACATAATATTGATCACTGGAGGCACGAAGGGCGGTTATTGGTGAGCGCAATTCCAATTTATCGCGTTGACTTTCTAACCGTTCGAAGAAGCAGTTCAAAACACATCTCACAAATATCATTTTTTCCCGCTTCTGACTGTACCGATAGATCCTACTCTCCAGCGCGATTTTGGCGTAACCCCGAATCCAGGCGCTCTCGCTCGCAAATGAAAAGACAAGGCGAAGAATTAAACAAGAATTAAACCATTATAGTACGTATAAGCGCTCCTTCTGTATCATATCAATTACAAGCGACTAAAACCTCGAAGTTGCACAGGACTCAGGCTCCTGGTGCCCACCCCTTCTCGCATGCATCTTTGACTTCGCCTTTCAGCTCGGGTACCCTACTTGTGCGCTCGCCCGGCTCCCTGCATCCCGCATTCGATTCAACGCTTCTACCCCTAGCTTCAGGGCCGGCAGAAGCACCACCGTGCCACCGATGACGAGCCCCAGTGTGAGAGACGACGCAATGTAAGGGTGCGTGCGCTGGAGATGCTGGAAAGTTGTCGGTGGAACAGGCGCCTGAACAGGAATCGGAACAGGGGCCGCAGTGCAGATTTGCCGTGTGGACGCAGAGACGAGAACTAAATGAGTGGGAGGCGCATCAGTGCATGGTAGAATTTATGAACATGGATTGGGTGCGCACTTTTCGCTGCTTCATCTATGCAACCAAACACAAATAATATAGCCCAATCAGTATACGAAACTCTCATTATCCACTTTTCAATCCTATCAGAACCAGTAATACATAACGCACCGACAACCCTTTTCAAATCCACTTTAAAATCCTTCCACGCCCCCAACTGCCTCGCCCTCTTCTCACTCTCCGCTAGATGCCTGACCTCCCCCAGATACGCCGCCCGGCGCTCGCGCATCACCTCCCGCAGCTCGCCGCGCATGAACCACACCGCCACATCCGCGTACTGGCCCTCCTCGATGCCGCACTCCACCGACGCCTGCTCGACGAACTCCAGCCAGCGGCTCAGGTCCCGGCTGTTCGCTTCCAGCGTAAAGGAGGTGCTCGACGAAGAAAGCGTGCTGGAGGACCCGGATAAGGCGTACTGGGAGCTGCTGCTGTCGAGGGAGGGGGGGACGCCGTCGAAGAAGGGGTAGCGTGGGATGTGGGCGGACCTTATCCAGTTCAGAAGCCGGGACTCGAGCTCTGTCCAGGAGAGAGGAGCGCTAGTGGCCATGGATTCAATTTTGTAAGTGAAGAGCGGAAATCCTTGAGGAGTGGCACAGTGCGTCAAGGATCCCAGAACTTTTATGTATAAAGCTGACAGACAAGATATCTGATGGATCTAAAATTTAGATTATTTAAGCTCTATCTCGGAGATTCCGATAAGGGGTCGTCGTTTGGCCGTCGTATGGTGGGTTGAAGTAGTAGGTGAATAAGTATTGGACGACTCGGACACACTAGTAATAGCCTAGGGTAAACGGGCACAGCCTATCTGAGGTGGCCGCGCTTTCGAGTCGACTTGAGTCACAAAACGCAGAAGCGCGTATAATCTGCAGCGTGTTTGATACGACATCAGTGTAAGGACCTTCCCTTCGGTTATAATTATCTCGGTGGATTTATGCTTGCAGCAGTGAAGTGAAGGTAGTATTATGCCGCGGAAGCAATAAAGAACGTGTGAGGTCAAAGTCCCTCATTGTTGCACACCAATTCGAACGGATATAATTTCGCCTCCTACACAAGTAACATAACCATACCGGAGTGGTCATAGGACTTCATAGGATTTTCTAATTTCTCTTAGGATAGGTAAATAAAGTAGAGAAGCATGGACACGGAGGTATTTACGGATAACTGTCTTCTGGCGACTCTTTTATGTTCGGATGGAGATGAAGTCAGGGTATAAACTCATCTAGGTCAAATGAAATATTAAGGATTGACCCGGAATCGTAGACGGCGTCCAGAACAAGTTCTAGACTAAGAACGCCTACTCGTGATAGGATTATAGTTTCTAGGATTTCATATCGTGAAACTACATTGCCGTTTCGACAACGTTTGGATAATACTCTATATACATCGTCAGTACTCAATCATGTACATGATGCACATCGTGCGCGGCCATGTGCGCGGCGCGGGGTAGGATACCAGTTTTAATATGTAGGTTTGCCTAAATATAATCCATACATAATGGATCTCAGCCCGAGTATAAGTATGCGAAAACCATGATAGAAACTTTTAACCATCTTGTACTGTAGCTACGATTATTGTACCCATTCTGATTGCATTCTGATGCCTCAGAAATGTTGTATACCCATACAAGGATATTAGAATCATTTCATTACCATTACGATGTTGATCATGCAATACAAATGTTGCAAAAGTACCAGCGAGCATATCAATTTCATATGATACGCAAATCAAACATCCCAATTTGTGACAGCTTCTGAATATGACTTCCATCGATGTATCTGCACTTCGAGTTAAGGTATGTCATGAATCTACAATTCTTTCCCAGCAATCCACCTTTGAATAAGCTCCAAAGATTCCTTGGGCTTATCGTACGGAACCTATGAGGTAGAAGGGTGAATCCGCATTCGCATTGAGGAACAAAATGAAAAGATAGGATGAAAGTGTAGAAAATGCCCACCATGTGTCCGGCTCCAGTAACGGTAGCGAAAGTGAACCCTTTAGCGCTCCTAGTCTTTCCGGCTGATTTCCCATCAACAATCCAGTCCCGTAGTTCTTGCTTTGAGAATTCTTCATGGCCGCTCCAATCTAAAGCTAGGGTCCACCGTTCGTTACCGACATGGTTACAAATCCAGTCATACGAGCCCTATCAAATCATGAAGAAATTGACTCAGCACCGTTTCACCCATACGGGAAGAATAGAATGCTTGGACTGACCACATAAATCAATACGCGTATGCCCCGTTCCAGAAGCGCGGCGACATAGTCAGCTGTCGGATGCAAGATATCTTGCGTAGCCCCAAACGCCTGACCAACGTCAGAAGAGCAAGAGGTAAAGTTCTTGGTGATAGAGCTGTCTACTCCAATGAGCTTTCTAACTGAGGGCTCATCGAGATAGTTTCGAATAAACCTGAAGTAAGGGCATGAACTAGGTAAGCTTTTCGCGCAAGCAAACAAACTGTGAGCTGACTGAGTCTGTGGGTAGCAGAGATCCGAAGGACCTCCTTCGCAGGGCTTACTAATATCGTACACATTTCTGCCTGAAGTTTGTGTGAGAAAACGTAGTTGAAACCAGAATGGAATATCTTGACCTGTTGCGCGGAAGGGAAGAGAATAGGTGTTTCTGCAGAAAGACACTGCGGCCCCGCAATTGATAGCATCGTACTGGTCTTCACAAGATGCTTTCATCCACTTTTCACACCTTTTAATCTAAAGTATAGAAGAGGTAACATACGATTAGGCAAATAGGCAAATGACATGTACTGACTGTGGCTTTCATAGCGACGCAAGCGCCTATATCGACAACAGGCGCGATAGATGCTGGTGTGCATGTCATGTCGTAATAAGATAGTACCATCTTGAATGTGTCTGTCATACCGTTCCCTATATAATTTTCTGAGTATACCATTTCTTGTCACTTGTGATAAACACTAAGTTCTACGCACCAATGATGACAGACTGCAAATTAATGGGAGTCATTCCTGCCGCGATAAGTCTCGTATTTTGATCATAAACAGCAGATGCGAAGAGAGGCAGGTAGCGTCCCTGTTCAATACCGTTAACCAGGACACCAATAAGACGAAAGTGACGGTACCCCATAGGATTCTCCGGACATATGGAACGCCCTTCCTTTGAACTGAATAAAATTCTCGAAAAAGATAGAGACGAAGACTGCGATATCTTCAGCGGCCTCTTCGGAAGTACCCTTCCGCAAAAAGGTCAATTTCATGGAAATAAAAGATACAGGCTGTGCGACATACCACGTATTCGCCATAATCAGCATACGAAAATCCAACTCCGATCGGTTGATCGACGAAGAAGATATTCGCATTCGTATTCCATGATTCGGGATGGAATACAGTCCCATTTGAGCCAGGGACCCGGCACGGGCCTGTGAGAAAGAACCATTGACTTCAACTGGAAGCAACCTCAGAAAGATGAGGTATCATACCCAACTCCATGAAGAGACCAAGGGACGATGAGCACCCAGGACCTTGTAGATTTCAGAATGCATGATGTCAATGGCCTAAGGGAAAAAAAGGACTCACCTCCATTAGTCCAAAATATCACGTCGTCAGTCGCGGGATCATTTCTGCTTTCGAAGAAGTAGAAGAACAAGTGTCGGGCCTCGATATCAATGTAGCCAGTGTATGAACTAAACAACAATATGTGGGTACGCGTCGAACGACTAAATCAGAGCACTTACTTGACGGTTTCGTCGCAGAACTGGCTTTTCTTGATACGCACGCTGTAATGAGGAAAGAACGGATGTCCCAGAGTCGTAAATTCGGAACTAGATAAGCTAGACAGCGACTCCTTTGGCATAAAGAGGCCGCCGTCATTGATGCTCTGCTGTCCTCCAGAGCTCGGTCCCAAGACCCATCCAGATACTGAGGTGAGGCAGAGACTGCCTATCGCCAAGGTCACGAAACCTCGAAGAAACATGATAAGACAGAGCAAGAGTGTTCGAGCATTGTGAAGCTTGACAAATGATATCCTGATTAGTTGAAAAGATCTATAATTAGGTTTTTCTCCTCATGATCGTATGATCCCATGCACTCAGATCATGCATCAGGGCGACCAGGGGTGGCCAAATTGTTTCTTTTGTGGATTCAAATTGAAATAAAGGCAGGTGGTTCAGATGTATAATACAGAAAGCAAAGTCATATATCGGCATCCATATCGCTGAGGATGTTCCATGAAAAATAAACGAGATTGGGAACATCATTGACATCGAGAATAGGCATCACGTATATATCAGCGCTCAACGCTAACGCTGGTACGGAGGAGGAGGAGTATCAGTTGTGTTGGAGGACCCATCGTTCCCTGCACCAGCTGGTTGTCCATCCGATTTTTTCTTCCCGAAGCCGAGAATCGAGGCTCCTGCTGCAACTGCTCCGATGGACGATGTAATTGCGCTGCCAGATGCCACTGCAGCGGTGGCTCCAATCGACTGACAAGTTGCAAATAGTCCGGTAGTTGCTCCTCCATAAAAAGTAGATTGAATCGCAGCAGCAAGAGTTCCTGTATATGAGAAGGGAAATTAAAATCCTGCATATTCCTGACATTCGGAACGAGCTAAAATACACGTACCACCTCCTACACCGCTCGCCGTGAATCCAACTGTGTTTAATGTAGCGACAAGAAGGGATGGCGCCAGGACCGTAGTCCCTGCAATGACGAGTCCAGTACCAGCAGTGATTGCTGCAACTGCAGTCACAGTTGGATGGTCTTGTTGGAATTGTTGTAAGTACGCAGGCTTGTTCTCTGATTTGACAATTTAAATCAGTTTTTTTTGAGGACTAAAGCGGAAAAGACAGACCGATTTTGACTGTAATTTTGGGGGGAAATAGTTGAGGGACATGAAGACAGAGGATTGAATTCAAAAACGTACGTAAGGCATCATAAAGCTGAGATTTGAACTCATCCCATGGCCATTCTAACACTCCCAATTGAACACGATGCTGCCTACGTTCTCTCATTGCCACGTTAACCTCCCCAGAGCTGGTAAGGAAGATTATCGCCGCGTTGGACCACTGCGAGCGTGGTATAGATCTCACTTGCAAGTCGAACTCAAACTTGCTGACCCATTCATCCACTGTATGCGAGCGTAGCTCAGGGTAAGGGACATCCTTTCCCGTTGAATGGTCTGTTCTTATCTTGCTGACTTGTCGACGAAGTTCGTCATATGGTATCTCCTGATTGTCGGAATCAACAAGACTCGATAGGGATGAGTGATTGCGAGAAGAGTCATGGTCGGAAGAATCGGGAAAGCTACTAGTTTTGACTATCATGATGGCGGTTACTTTGAAGGTAAAGGTATGGAGTGTCTGGGATGAATCGATCTTATAAAGACGAAATAAGCGCCCATGTCACGTTCACCATCACATGTCTAGCATGCTGGGTCATGATCATACCCATTACCGCTACCAGCGTAAATCTATTTCTGAACTTGACTCATCCGACGCATAGGGATAGCTGTAGGTAAATATATTTACGAGTGTTCAAATCTGTACCAGCGTGCAGACCACTTCAGGTGGAATTCCGAATCCCGCTATCCAGGTTATGTAAATGGATTGATGCCCACGGAAATCCGACTGGGACGACGGCCCGGAAGGATTTATTCAGTAACATTGTCTCGACCCTGCTGTCGGAACATGAGCTTGAGCACTTTTTCCCTCCCGCCATCATGAAGCTCCGTATTCCCAGCCTCATCCTCCTTCTGCGCGTCGCGAGCGCTTCACCACACGGATTCAAAGCAGGCAAACACAAAACGGGACATCCTGGCGCTGAGCCATGGTCTCCAGATTTCTGGTACCATGTTATCGTCAGTATCTTCCTAGTGCTAGCAGGAGGCATTTTTGCAGGGTGCGATTTTAGTTCTTCGTTTGCTTGGCCAAATCTGACGAAGCTCTAGTTTGACTCTAGGTCTTATGGGTCTTGATCACTTGCATTTGCGCGTCCTGGCGACATCGTCGGAGGATCAGGCGCAAAAAAAGAATGCCCAGAAAGGTGGGTCAGCAAGAAAGTACATCTGCAATGAGGGATTTCATTTATATGATTAGTGCTGAAGTTGATGGAACGCGGAAAACATTGGGTTCTTGTGGTACGCATCGTGATTCTGCTATTTCATCGCGGCGAATGACTTTTGAGAACCTAGGTCTTACTCTTGGGCAATGTGGTTCGTTCGCACACATAGTCATCGGAAGTTTCGGAACGACTCCGACTACTTGGGAAATTTTCTAGATTGTAAACGAAAGTTTACCCATCTTCCTGGACAGTGCAGTAAGTACCCTAGCCTTCTTCGCTTTCCTTTCGTACACTCAGGGAGATATGACCAGCTTGGAGGCGGTTACATAGCCATTGCCATTTCGACCACAGCTATAGGTATGACTAATTATCTTGAGAGATTATCTCTACTCACGACATTGCAGTGATTTTCGGGTAGGCATCCGTATACTCGCGCATTCCAACAATTCTCACCCCGTGCTTCGAATCTGTTTCCGTTCAGCGAGTAAGTCCGATTCCCATATTATTTACTCCCGACGCCCGTGCTGACACAATCGGTGCTTGCAGAATTATTCCACAAGCTGTCAGCGTGCGATATGGCCTAGCTATTGGCGCCAAATGCGCTCCCTTCGTCCTGGTGTTGATGTACATCCTAGGTAATTGTCTCAATTTCCCTGCAGTCAATATGTTAACGCTCTCAAATAGCTCCCATTGCATGGCCTATTGCCAAACTTCTTGACTGCGTCCTGGGAACAAATGAACAACACACGTACAAAAAAGCTGAACTGAAGTCGTTTCTTCAGTTCCACCGGACGGGCGACGAGCCACTCAGGGATGACGAAATCACGATCCTCAATGGCGTGCTGGAGCTCAACACGAAAAAGATAGCGACTATCATGACTCCGCTGAAGGTATACATGTCGATGCTGTCCCAGGAAACTCCTATGATAACTATTCTTAGGACACCGTGGTTCTAGGAGCCGACGATATCTTGGACTATGCCGCCGTGCATGCTATGTGAGCTTTTTAGCTTCTATTCATCAATGTTATTGAATAACTATATCGTATATCACCTTCGTTTTAGTTTGCAAAGCGGTTATTCTCGATTTCCTGTGCACGAAAAGGGCAAAAAATATGCTTTTATCGGCCTTTTGCTTGTAAAAACGGTACGTACTGAACGAATAAACTATGTATGGCATTCGTTACAGTTATATCTTACGTTGTATGACAGCTTCTCACCTACGATCCAAAGAGAGCCCTTCCAGTCTCGGCATTTCCGCTCTCAATTTTACCAGAGGCTTCACCATCCATAAATTGTTTCCAAGCATTGGATTATTTGTAAGCCGAATTGTTCAATCGTATTTCTGAACGATGCATGGTCTGCCGCAAAGTCTTACGTTTTATGTTATAGCCAAACTGGGAGAGCGCACCTTCTTTTGATCAGTCGAACACCTGGTTTACCAGGAGGGGCACTCGGCGTCATCACTCTAGAAGGCAATAACTCTCTGCATCTCCTTACGACTCTGGACTAATTTATAACCCTCTTTCAACAGATATTATAGAGGTACGCCTCCGTTTCATATTCTATGATACTAGACATGTTTACCATTCGACGTTCTAGGAAATTCTTGCTGAAGAGATCGTCGATGAAACGGATCAATACGAAGATAATCAAAGCAAGCGGCGCGCTCGCCGACAGACAACATCTAGAGTACTTGGAGGGTACGTATCCGTCCCGTCATATCGCATGGTGAATTTGCTCATGTCTGGTATTTCCGCCGCCTGACTTTAGCATTATTGAGCGGAGACGCCGTCGAAGCTCGTTTACTGAGACGTCTTCGCTGGTTGAGCATTGTCGATCGGGGTCCATAGAATCTAGTTATACGGATCCTACGCGCTATGGAAGTGTTTAGCCCACGAGGATGCGTTATTCCTGGAACGTACCATTGGATATGATGCAAAACCTCTTTCTTCATTACTGGGTTAAAATCGGACAATGTATAGATTCATTTTATTTTCCTGGTATTGTATGTGTAATTTATCGCCAGCTCGGGTCGGCTTGGCTATTCTTTAGCTGAAGCTTGGCCTTTTTATTCCTTCTATCGGGTGTTTAGTAGGTTGGAATGTAAAGAACGGGTACAAAATTTTCAGGGGGATACTTGATGTTATATAGTCCGAAATGGTGATTGTAAATATAAACAGATAATGTGAGAATGAGTAGAACAGCTAGCAAGGGCAATGATTGGAACACTGAAATCTATACACAGAGGACCAACTTATTATCGAGTCAGCTTCAAGTTCGCCATCAGATCATGCAAGACAGCTTGTACATTGAAAACATCAGTAGCATTTTCAGTGTCGGCGAAGACCTACGGAGGTTTTTACATTGTACTATATGCCCATGCACACAAAAATCTGATACCGTGACTTGTGAATTGTAGTAGGAGATAAGCCATTGGCCTAAATATTTCCTAAAAGGGTAAGTTTTTCCTCTTTTAGAAAATAGACAATGCAATTATAAATTTGCAAAGGACATGAAACTTCAAGTACATAATCCGCATAATTCTCAATATTTAGCGATGCATTAACTGTGTTCCACATTCACTACGAGTCTCTGACATTGCCTTCAATACTACGTCTGCTTTTTTGAGCAGAGCCGTTGCATAGCTACTTCTGGAATAGGTCTCTCTTCCAAATTCCAACCTTCCACGCGATCCGTCGCAGTGTAGTCATAAGGCATTACAATTAAGAAGTACCCGAGTCAATGGAAACTTTGGAATTCAAGTCGATATACAAGGTTCTTTGGTGGTCTCTTGACTATCTGCTGCTCACTCGATGGATTGAACCAAATCGACGAGGTAATGCATGCTTGGCATCAAAGAGTATGTATGACATCACTATTACGGATCTGATATACTCTCCCATGAGCTTCGAAAGTACCACCTACTGGTAGATCCGCGAAACTTCGCCCGTCCGTTATTACACGCAGTGCCAAGGCTTTCTCAATCTGCAAGCAGGAACATAACCTGAATGAGTATGGCCAAACAGATAAGATAAGGTGGCAAAAGGTGGCAAGCAGGCCTAAAGCCGACCCGGTCATCCATCAGCGGCTTGGCGTCTCTTGGCGTCTAAGTGCAATTCTTTCCTTGGCGCCCAAAGCTCCAAGTTCCCAATTGCACACAACAAGCATTTCTCTTGCTCCTCCAACTCGTCCACAGGTTCTTAGGGCTCCTCAGTCCCAAATGCTTTGTGCTGATCTATATAAGATGCACTCAAAAATAGCAGCATTCCACGCGTTCACAGCACCCAGAGTTTGGAAGGTTTGGGTTCCTCCCGTCATTCTCTGACAAACGAAGACAACACGGCGGCCAACAAGGTAAGTGCTATAAGTATCACGCGTCCCTTGATGGATTCCAATGGAGTTCTATAATTCCGCGTCACTGATGGAACTGATATCCTACAAAAGATGAAAGGCTAAAATCACGCAAGCCAAATTCTCTCTTGCGATGATTTTGCCAGTGGATGTGGGCGACTTTGGCTGGGCAGCTTCATATCAGCCCAGATCTCCGAGGTCTGACGGTGGCCCAGCAGCTGTGAATTCCTACGATTATTCTGCGCGCTCGAAGGCATAGTTACCGCCTTAAGTATCCGCCCATCGTCAAACCTCCCATCAGTCCGTATTGCTACTATCTTGCTCTTCCCTCGATTACATTCATCTGTTCTTCTTCAGAGCTCCCATGGCCGCAGCTAGACGAAATGGACTTGCGCTTAGCATCTTACTGGTAAGAGTAGCTTTGGGCGCGTCGCCGTATGGCATTCCAAAGCCCCCTCTACCAAATGCAAACACTGGCACGGAAAGAGGTTCCCGTGAATTCTGGTACCATCTCACTGTCAGCATCATGCTCGTTCTGGCTGGCGGTGTTTTTGCTGGGTAATGACTATCAATTCTCGAGTCTTTGCACGGCTTTTTGCTGACGCCCTGCATGTTAACAGGTTGACGTTGGGCTTGATGGGCTTGGATGAGCTCCATTTGCGGGTCCTAGCCACATCGTCAGAAGACATAACAGAGAAACGCAATGCCCAGAAAGGTACTTTTTCTTCGAGATGCTATCCAAGATAGTTAATCTGATAAATGGCAAGTCCTCAATTTACTCCGCAGAGGTCGGCACTGGGTACTTGTCGTGCTTTTATTGTCCAACGTGGTCTGTGTGGCTCGTACGAGGCTACTCTCGACTCTGCTGACGACGCAACGCTTTCTAGATTGTGAACGAAAGTTTGCCTATTTTTCTCGATAATGCTGTGAGTAACGTTCCCGTTACCCGCTATACCTTCGAGGGATTCTCATTGACAGGTACAGATTGGAGGCGGAATAGCCGCTATTGGTATTTCTACTACGGCTATCGGTGCGAATCTTCAATTGTCTTAAAATCAACGTGCTGACTTCATATCCTAGTCATCTTTGGGTATGCCCATAGCAGAAATTTTACTTTGTACAGCCGAGATCTGATCAAATCCCGATATTCCGTTGCTTGTGAACAGAGAGTAAGATCCAATTCATTGGCAGATTTAGACTTTTCTCACCAAGAAACAGGGTTATCCCACAAGCCGTGAGCGTACGCTACGGACTCCAGGTTGGCGCAACCTGCGCACCTTTAGTACTCGCCATGATGTTTATTCTCGGTATGTGATAATACAACAAACCTTTCGTCTATTATCGCATGATTTTTACGTCGATATTACAGCTCCCATTGCATATCCAATAGCTAAACTCCTTGATTTTGTGCTGGGAACAGATGAGCAACACCTGTACAAGAAGGCCGAGCTCAAATCGTTCTTGGAGTTCCACCGGTCTGGGGAGGAACCTTTGCGGGACGATGAGATCACTATCTTGAATGGTGTTTTAGAGCTCAATACGAAGAACGTCGAGATGATAATGACGCCTCTCAGGGTTTGCTCCTCGTGCCTTGCGTTTTGATTCTATGTTGACGTCAATTTTAGGATGCGGTAATATTAAGCGCCGATGACATTCTTGATTATAATGCCATTGCGACAATGTAAGCCCTCTTCTGTCGTTATTGAGACCCGTATTGCTAAAATCCGATAGATTGCAAAGTGGATATTCCCGTTTTCCTGTCCACGAACCTGGAAAACCTACCTCGTTCATCGGTCTTTTACTGATCAAAAAGGTAACTTTGATTCAAAATAGCAGGGATAGCTTTCATCTAACGTCCCTTCTGCGCAACAGCTTTTGACATATGATCCAAGTCAGGCGCTCCCAGTGTCAAGTTTCCCTCTGTCCATTTTGCCCGAAGCGCATCCGTCAATCAATTGCTTCCAAGCTCTACATTATTTGTGAGTTACTAAATGACACACTCAACTCTTTGTGGAACTGACCTGTATGCATTCAAGCCAAACGGGGCGTGCACATCTACTGCTCGTCAGCCGCACTCCGGGACAAGGCGGAGGCGCGATGGGGGTCATAACTCTAGAGGGTGTGTTACCTGTTTCCTTTCTTATAATCGGCTCCCAGTGACACCATACTGATCCATGTTGTTTTTCAGATATTATCGAGGAAATTATCTTGGGCGAGATAGTTGACGAAACAGATCAATATCGCGATAATCATACGAAGGCCAAAGCAAGGCGCTCGACTACCGCGACTATCATGCGAGGGTAAGCAAAGGATACTATATTTTAGCCATCCTGCAAATACTCATTGCATCACTACTACAGAATTGTAGAACGGAGAAGAGATTCCGTTATGGGACTCTTTAATGAGAGTTCGTTGCTTCTTGGCAATCACGGTAGCCCCACAATATCTCTTGAGTTGCAGAATGGGAACACTGGCCGTTACAGTGATGCCTTTCCGCAAAGTCAGTCTCAGTAGAACTAGGTGACAGTTTTGATGCTAGTTAATGTGGGATGAACTTATTATTTAGTACCTAGTTGGTACATGATTTCTTTTTTGCGATTTATATTTGGTTTACATAAATTCTTGTATGTGCATTGTAGACCAGCTTGAGCCTGGTATCAGCAGACCAATCAGTTTGTTATATCTGATAAAGTATATGAGATATATACAATCAATTAACGTCCTTGTAATTCTCGTCAACCAAGAAGAATCGCAATAGGCGCCCATAACTCTACCAGAAGACGACGTCATTCGCTTACATAATACCCGGTCCTACGACTCCTGACACGGTCACGATTGGTTGTCCGAACTCTCCTTCACCTCGACGTCCACAATCCAGATGCCACCCAAGCTGCACACAACGCTTTTCTTACTGAGAACGGTCCTTGCATCCCCACATCTTCGACTGAAAAATGCACCAATCGAGGTGGAACCTACCAAGCCTGGTTCTTCCGAATTCTATTCGAAAATCATCGTGAGCATGGTGCTCGTTCTGGCTGGAGGTGTATTTGCAGGGTGTGTTGCGCTTGATAGCTAGTCGTATCTGTGCTGATGAAGTTAGACTGACCCTTGGTCTGATGGGCCTGGACGAGCTGCATCTACGTGTACTGGCAACATCGTCAGAGGACCTGACAGAAAAGAAAAACGCACAGAAAGGTGCACAGTCATATGTTTCCGACGCGTTTCTAGGCTAAATCATGTACAAGTGCTCAAACTCATGCAAAAGGGACGTCATTGGGTGCTCGTCGTACGTGATTAACTTCTCTTGTCCTGGCGTGGCCGCTGATCAGACAAGCAACGCAGGTTTTGTTATTAGGCAACGTCGTATGTCCCATCGTCAAGACTCAAAGCAATACAAATTTGACGTGTTATAGATCATCAATGAAAGCTTGCCTATATTTTTGGATAGTGCGGTGCGTGAACCTTCCAATTTGACCTATGTGGGGTGGGCTGAATGTGATAACTAGCTCGGGGGTGGTGTCGCAGCTATCGTAATATCGACTATTGCTATTGGTATGTGATTCTTTCACATTCGCAACCATACTCGGCTTAACCCTTCTGCAGTTATCTTTGGGTAGGAATACTTCAGATAAACTGACTTCGGGAATGCTCATACGACTGGTTCCTAATTTAGAGAGTGAGCCATCACCTTACCGTTTCTCTCGCGTTTTCTCATGAAGTATCCAGAATTATCCCTCAGGCTATCAGCGTCCGCTATGGACTATCCGTTGGTGCCGCATGTGCCCCTCTTGTACTTGGCATGATGTATCTATTTGGTGAGCTCTCTCTTCTCCATATCCGACAGCACAGCACATTTTGGAATCACTAACCCCGAACCTTCTTCACTGAAGCTCCTGTTGCATGGCCCATCGCCAAACTTCTTGACTACGTTCTTGGCGCTAGCTCACATCACACTTATAAAAAAGCCGAACTCAAATCGTTCCTCCAATTTCATCGAACGGGCGAGGAACCTCTGCGCGACGATGAGATCGCGATTCTTAACGGCGTGCTTGAGCTAAACACAAAAAATGTTGAAGAGATCATGACTCCTCTGAAGGATACCCTCACGCTCAGCGCGGACACGATTCTGGATCATAAAACTGTGGACGAGATGTTCGTCTGTTTCTCCCCGTTCTAAAAAAAGTTTCCTGATTCGAACCAAATCTGGTTACCTGTTTAGATTACTCAGTGGTTACTCTCGTTTCCCAGTACATGAACCAGAAAACTCCCTGTCGTTCCTTGGGTTGCTTCTCATCAAAAAGGTTGGCCAATCACAGTGTATGTATGATAATTCTGAAGCTTATTTAATGAACAAATAGCTCCTGACATACGACCCAAGCAAAGGACTGCCCGTTTCGGCTTTTACACTGAGTATCCTACCCGAGGCTCTTCCCTCCATCAACTGTTTCCAAGCTTTGGATTATTTGTGCGTCTTTCTGACTGATCTTTCCATCAGGACTGAATTTTAGTCTGATAATGTGTGCTTCGTTTATCAGCCAGACCGGCCGGGCTCATCTTCTCCTCATCAGTCGTACGCCGGGGCTAGCAGGCGGCGCTCTCGGTGTCATCACCCTCGAAGGTGCGTGTCGAATACCCCGGAAGTTGCTGTGTAATAGACTGTCTGACTATCTCCAGATATCATCGAGGAAATCATCTCGGAAGAGATAGTCGACGAGACAGACCGATACCAAGACAACCAGAGCAAACGCCGCGCGCACAGGGCTACGACGGCCGCCGTCATGCGGGGGTGAGTCGCATTATGATTTTGTATAATCCACTTCTTCTCATCGATATGCTTTAGGATTGTCGAGCGCGAAAGGAGAAAAGACACCAAGGACTCGGAACGCACGCCGTTGCTTGGGGCGGCGTCGCCCTACAACGGGACAGGCGCCTTGTCCACGATATCCGGCTATAGCGGAGCAGAGACAGCGATTAGCGAGTCTCCACGGGAAAACTCGTACTCATGATTTTACGGTGGATCATTTCAGTATTTAAGCGATGCTGCTTTGGAAACCGGGCAGAAATTTGGTATTTTTTTTTTGGTTTTATCTTCCTTCAGGCCACCGTATGGCTTGTATTTCAGCGAAGTAGTGGTTATTTAATATATATATATGAGAAGCAACCTGTCAACTTTTCCCGCTGACTGATGCTCGCGATCTATGCTGTATATTCCCGACAGACATCAATCTCAATCGTCCTCGCCGTCCACCTGGGTGCGTTTATCGTCCTCTATCTGTCGAATGACTTGATTCTGGATGTCTGCACTTCCTGTCATCCCGTGCTCTTCGTCGAGTTTATGGACGATTGCCTGGGCGAGAAAACGTTTTGAACATCAGTCGAGCTATCTCGGAGGACAGGAACGACGATGAATGGTTTACCTCCAGGGCGTAGAGATGCGAATCATACGAGTTGGGTGAGAGGTGCCGCACGGATTCTACCAGTCGGTAGAGGTATTCCTATAATCGATCCCGAGGTTAACAGCGGCAGAGGACGCAGACGCAGAGATGACGCGGACGGTCAAGGCATACCTTGTTCGGTCCAGATGGGCCTACGGATTTCCAGATGGTCCTGCCGAGAGCCTCCAGAGGCTCAGAGCCGACTGCGCGTCTTAGAGTTAGAGAAATGAGTGATGCAGGGAGACGGGATTGGGAAGCTTACTGAAGGAGGGATTATCGTTGTGGCCGACGTAGCACTGGCGTTATTCAGATCGGATGTGTTTTAGTTCGTACAACTGATAAGTGGGATTTAACATACATATGCCTGCGTATTTAATGATCAGTACAAGAATCAGTGCGGGTGCGGTTAGTCAAGAGGTACTGACGTTATGGATGATGATAGTATGGACACCATTGTCATCGATACCGTGGATGTCCAGAGTTTCCATGGTATATCCGTCCTGTTGAAAAAAATCCGGTGAATTTGAGATGTTCCTCCTTGACTCCGGTGAAGTATCTACCTTTTCTCTATAGTCTTTGGGTGGGCCGTCTGATTAGATGATGGGATACAAAAGAAGGGTATGGCTGACCTAGATAATCACGAACTTCGGCCTCATATGCTGGGTCGATGGTATAAGCTATGCCTGGCCATAAAGCACCTTGAGAAAACGGGTATAAAATACACCATTAAAATACACACCCCATACGGTATCATCGTTCGGGAAAGCGTCCTGCAAAAGAAAATCCAATCGAAGATCAGCCAGTTTTTCCAGTCTCCAGACGGAGGGGCGCTTGCCGATTGCGAGAATTTATCCCAGTCTTCCTTGTGTACTAGCGTCACTACTCTGCCTGGGTTCTTTCAGGTTGAGTCGGACGCGCGCTCTGGACCATGGAACGGGAAAGACGGTACCTCCTCTGTCCCGCGGTGATCATGCGACGCTTGTGCGAAGCGGCGTACGTAGCCTTTTAGGTATCCGGGGACTTCGACGAGGTGAGTTAGGGCATGGGCCATAGATTTCATCGTTACCTTGCTTGATAACGTGAGGCGGAGGCTAATGGTGCATGTCTAGTCAGTGTGGGTTTTGTTGCTGACGGGAACAGGGGATTTGCCTTGAATATCAGAGAGCCATAGCCGAATACGACGAATGGTGCTGCTTCTGATTTCATTGGGAGGTGGTGGTAAAGTATAGACCGACAGATAGGCGCTTAAGATTGACTTGAGATCACAGATATCCTTCTATACAAACTCGAAGCGCCAAGATCAATTGAAGATCAATGATTCTAGTTAGCCAGTCAAAGAAATGTCGGCGCCAAGATAGGGTTGGATGTAGATCTCCAGTGTGTTTACCAGAGAGAGATTCAAAAATCCAGGGAAAGAATGTGGGTCTATGGGCGCTTGACGTGCTGTCAATGCGTCGCGTCGAAGACTGAAGGGAGCGAGCACAAGAGGAGTCATTCATCTCTCCAGCCAACCAAATTGATCAGATTATGAGGATTACGTAATCTCTATGGTCAGTAAACTTTTGCCGGGACACCGTGACGAGGTTTGCTGAACACCTACTACGACATTTTACAGCGCCAGGGTCTGCCTTTCTTCTTGATTTCTGGCATATGCGCTCTCTGGCCTTATACAGGCGCCTTTTTACACAGATCTACCCCACCAGAACTCTCAGGAAGAGTCCCCTCTTCTCGAATCTTCGTCCCATGTCGACTTCACTTCCACAAATACGCTCCCTGGCGGACTCGGACGTCGAGGGCCCCGTGCTGAAGAAACAAAAGGTGGAAGCAGAATCCGCGGAGCTCGCCATCGAGGCTGCCGAAGAACCAGCAGAGGCAGAGACCTCGGAACCCGAAACCAAGAAGACGACGCGCGTCTCGCTGGCCGCCGTCAAGCCCCGCCCACCCAACTCGCCGAAGCGGCGGAAGAAGCGCAAGGACCCGCCGCTCCCCGAGCCCTGCTCCGCGGCCGACGTGCTCTACCAGGAGATCCGGGCGCTGCTTGGCGGCGATGTGGTCGATGCCGTGACGGAGGGCGGGGGCGCGTTCCAGGCGCCGTTCGCGTATAAGGAGGAGGTGACGGTGGTGATAGAGAGTCTTGGCTCTGGAGGTACGCTCTTTCTTGCTCTCTTTGGTTATCGAGCGGGAATGCTCATGGGGTTTTGAAGGCTCCGGGATCGGGTTAGCGCCCAAGGAAAAGGGCCCATGGGCGATCGTCGTGCCTGTCGCGCTCCCGGGCGAGACGGTACGCGTCAAGATCGTGAAAAATGACCGGATGCACTCGTGTGGCCAAGTGGTGGAGGTGCTCGTACCTAATCTTGAGCTGAGGGATGATTCTCTCGTTCGGTGCAAGTACTTTGGGACGTGCGGTGGATGTCAATATCAGGTATGGATATTCATCTTCGATATCCTAGGGCTGGCGACTCAAGTTTCCTTCATCAGATGCTCTCAAGCGAGAAGCAACTTGATTTGAAAAGGGACGTGATAGTCAAGGCCTACAAAACATATTCTTGTGCGTGGATATCAACGCCAACCCGAAAAATACTCATTTCCCCACGTGCAGCATTACCCGAATCCTCCATACCCGTGATTGAAACCACCGTCGAATCTCCTCTCCTCTACAACTATCGCACCAAAATCACGCCTCATTTCGAGCGCCCTCCAAAAGGAACGAAGCCGAAGGACGTTGTTCCAGGAAAACAACCATCGTGGCTGCAGATCGGGTTTAACATGGCTAACAACAAATCGACGATAGACATAGAGGTATGTATCGAAGGCAGTTGAGATGAGCGATTCTGATCTCGTTTTTGCATTACAGGAATGTCCCATTGCCACACCTATCTTAAACGAAACGTATAAATCTGACCGACAAAATATAATCAAGTACGTTTGCAGACCCATCGACTCATTCCCTACCTAACGCATTGGTCCAGCAATATAATGTCCTACAAAAAGGGCGTGTCGCTCATGTACCGCGACTCCTTAGACACCTCATTCGACGCGGAGCAAATGATGACACCCCCGATCGACACGCTCTCCGACGCCTTCACGAAACACGTCTGCGTCTCCAACCAGAACGCGCCCGCGCGCGAGACCGTCGGCGACTTCCTCTTCGAGTACACCGCGGGCGGGTTCTTCCAGAACAACAACGCCGTGCTCCCCCTGATGGTCGACTTCGTGCGCGGCCTCCTCGCGGCCGCCGCCCCGGAGCCGCCGACGCATCTGGTGGACACGTACTGCGGCGCGGGGCTGTTCGCGATCTCGCTCGCCGGGGGGTTCGAGCGCGTCGCGGGGATCGAGCTGTCGAAGGCCGCCATCGCCTCGGCGACGCGCAACGCCGCGCTGAACGGGATCCCCGAGTCCAAAATTGCCTTTCGGGCGGGCACGGCGGCGGACATCTTCGCGGCCGTGCAGGAGTTCCCGCGCGCGCGCACGGCGGTGGTCGTCGACCCGCCGCGGAAGGGGTGCGACGACGCGTTCCTGGCGCAGCTGCTCGCGTTCCGCCCGGGGGTCATAGTGTATGTGAGCTGCAATGTGCACACGCAGGCGCGGGATGTGGGGCGGGTGGTGAGGGCGACGGAGGGCGAGGGGGAGGGGAGGCGGTATCGCCTGGAGAGGCTGAGGGGGTTCGATTTGTTCCCGCAGACGGCGCATGTGGAGAGCGTGGCACTGTTGACGCTGTATTGATTTTGTTGTGTCGCTTTGGAAATGCCAACAGGTCTCCCGTTTCGGTGTTACATAGCTGGAATGTTTTCTGCCCACGGTGAAGCGCTCAAGTTGAGTAAGTGAATGATGACGTAGAGTCGGGGAAAAGGCAACTATCTCGCTCCCGGGTACCCGTACTGGCGATTTGTCAGTTTATTTATAATCTGCAGTGCTCGCGGGTCCGGAGGTGGCGTGTACCGACGTGTACCGACGTGTACCGCTGCCTGTGGATGATAATCATCCAATTATTTCGTCAATAATCCATGCAATGACGGCGAGGGTGGAGCGACTATCTCTTATCCATCGCGCCCATTGGTCTCGTGGTGGTGAGCATCTTACAAATGCTGGAAAGTCGATCCGGTAAACGAGACGGCGGAGTCGACGCGTAATCGTGAATGCTGCGTGAAAGTGTTTTATAGGAGTTGGTTTTGAATACACGAGAGAATTTGGTGACTTCATTGGGTACAAACCGTGAATACGAGGCTTCTATTGTCAAAGGACTCGGATCCGGCCGAATGGTAACTTGGGTAATTATACCTTGTGAACGGTGCCGTAACGCATTTTCCAGGATATCCAAGTCCTGGCTCTGCTGCTCACCGCCATTTTAGCCCACCAACGTTTCCTGAATTTGGATTGAGAGCTTGGCCACACGCCAGCCAATGGCCGCGCGAGTAATGATCAGCGCTTTGTGTGATGATTTGGTGATGATCGAAGCTCCGGCGCCATAGATAAGATAAGATCAGATAAAATGCATCGCTTAACTTTTTTTCCCCGATCTTGATCTCATGCCAACCCAGCCCTCATCCGATTTTGCCCAGTACAAATATGACTCGCTCTTTCCTTCTTTACCATTCCCACTTCCACGGACGTACCGTTCACAAGATCTAACACCCCTCCCGTGCAATCGACATGGCTATCGACGCGAATGGCTCTGCGCCAGATACCCCTGCGCCTCTTGATGTAAGTCGCCTCTGCGTAGGTCGAACGTGCGCGCGATAGCTGACGCGCCCTGCTGTCGATTCTTAGGCTTCCAAACTGGTCGTGACGATGGCCTCTGAGCTCAAGCCATTGCCCGCCCCCGAGACGCTTGTGTTCGGGCAGGTGCGTTTGTGCTCCGTCCGATGTGTGGATCCGCGACTGACGGCGCGGCTATGATCCAGCAAAAAACGGACCACATGCTGGTTGTGAACTACGACCCTGTCCATGGGTGGGGTGCGCCCGAGATCAAGCCCTATGGGCCGCTTTCGCTGGACCCCATGTCGTCGTGTTTGCAGTACTGCCCGAATGTCTTTGAAGGCATGAAGGTGCGATCACTCACGGTTCACGAAGGAGCGGATGCTAAATTCAGGCTGTTGACGATTAGGCGTACGCCGGTACCAAGGGCGAACCTCGTCTCTTCCGTCCAAAAGCGAACATGGAGCGCCTTGCGCGCTCCGTCGCGCGTGTTGCCCTTCCCGTACGTCTTCCCTCGTTCAACTACCTACGAAAGATCTCAACCTGAATACGCTTCCTCTAAAAGGCATTCGACACCGACCAACTCCTCATTCTCCTGGAGCGCCTCATCCAAATCGAGTCCCGCTGGATCCCCAACCAGCCCGGATACAGCCTCTACATCCGCCCCACCGTCATCGGCACCCGCGCCTGTACGTCCCCACCCCTCCCCATCCCTTCCCGATCTCACTCCCCTTCTCTCTTTCCACAGCACTAGGCGTCGCCGCCTCGGACGCCGCGTGCATCTACGCCGTCGTCACGCCCGCGGGGCCCTACTTCCGGGGCACCGCGAAGGGGCTCTCGCTGCTCGGCGTGTCCGAGAGCGTGCGCGCGTGGCCGGGCGGCACGGGCGGGCACAAGCTCGGCCTGAACTACGCGCCGGGGTTCCTGCCGCAGCGCGTCGCGGCGAAGCAGGGGTACGACCAGATCCTGTGGCTCCTTGGGGACGAGGACCGGGTGACGGAGGTGGGCGCGATGAACTTCTTCCTCGCGGTGCAGGCGGGCGATGGCGGTGCGTACTTAAATTGAGATTGATTGTCTCTTCTCCGCGGATTGTCGCTCATCGGAGTTGTATGTACATACAGTGGTGGACCTGATCACGCCCCCGCTGGACGGCACCATCCTGCCCGGCATCACGCGCGACTCCACGCTCGCGCTCGCGCGCGCGCACACCGCCGGCACCATCACGCTCCCCGCTCTCGCCGGCGTCCAGCTGCACACGCACGAGCGGCCCATCCCGATGGGCGAGCTCGCTGCGCTCGCCGCAGACGGAAAGATCTTAGAGGCGTTCGGCGTGGGGACGGCGGTGATCGTCGCGCCCGTGGGCCGCATCGGGTGGCGGGGGCAGGACATCGCGCTGCCGGCGCACGCGGGCGGGCTGGGCCCGATTGGGCGGGCGTTTTGGGATATGCTGACGGCGGTGCAGAGGGGGGAGCGGGAGTTTGAGGGGTGGAGTGTGCCGTGTGTTGGGGGTGTGTAGGGATGGGGAAAGGTGATTTGTATGTGGTATCTATAAGGAATGGTATTCTGGAGATTGATATGGTGGATTTTTTTGGTGTGTTGGGAGCGAGTGTGAGTGTGTCGAAAATGGTATATCCTCGTCTCAATAGCTACTACAACATTGGGTTAGGATTACATTTCGTCGTCATCCACTGTTCGCTCTTCAGCAGGACAGCGTCGTGACTTGATCATCATCACCATGACGCATAAATATAGCTCGCACACAGCGGTGCTGCCAGATCTAGAGCATGTTGAGCATAATATATACAGATTCGATTTCGGAATTTCACAGCTCCTTCCTCCCCGTTCACATCCACATCGAGCGCAGTGTTGCTGCAAATGTCTGGTTCCGCTGGTGAGCTCCTGAGTGCTCACGAAACCAACATGAACATGAACATGAACATGAACATGGCATGCTTCTCATCTCTATTCAAGAGAAACCCTCAGCGTCTGCCAGTGATGCGCTTCCGCATGCTGGAACCCATCAGGGGCCGGGATCATCGACTCGGAGGGATCATGACGATCCCACGGAAAGAGGTGCGCACATCCATCTGCTGGCCTAGCGCCCATACATGGGTCGCTGGGCGCTCAAACATGTCTCTCGTGCGCAATGCAGATCCAACCACAAACACCCCATCGCAAATTCTGCTCGAGGCCCTGCAGAATTTTGTCATACATACGGCCGGCGGGAAACCAAAGGAGGGTAAGTCTCCTCTCTGTAGGTAGTAAACACAATTTGAATTACTTGTTCAATAATGATATTGTAGATACCGGCCAAGTTCATCCGATGGGTCCTGAGGCGGGGAAGCTTCTTGCCGCGCTCCAGGAGTTTATATCGTCCATGATCGTACAATCACAAGTCGGGCAAACGCAGAGGATCGAGGTGGATTTGGATGGTAAACCTCTTCCTCGGCAATACCACGGATTGTAGTTATTGATTTTGAAACAGATTCTAATGTTGAGAGCGTTTCATCGAACGATGCTATGGTCAAATTTCCCGGCGTAGCGACAGAGAGCAAAGTCTCCGACCCTGGGCCTCTCCAAGGTATGCAAATCATGACAGAGCCTTGACAGAGCCTCTGAATGTCAAGATCTAATAATATTGCTATCACTTGTTGGAGGATAGCGTTGGTACCCCGACAAACAGATTACCAACGTTTTATGGGCAGACTTCAAGAGGCGGTCCGTGAGCACGTCTTCAGCAAGATGCCTATTCGGCTGTTACACTTCACCGACACTCCTCGAGAGTCCGGCACCAAGCTGCAAATAACACTACTTGAGAGGAACGATGTCTGTGACCGGATCATACACGAAATCCAAGCCAGATTCTCGGAGAGGACGATGGAAGAAAGGGTGGCCCGGGAATCGAACAGTCGCTTGTTTAGCAGTTTTGCTGAGCGAATGAGGGTACGTACTCAAGCTTACAACCTCATGATCAAGGAGATTGTACAGGAAAGCACAAGATATGCCATCCTGTCTCACACCTGGCTTCGTGGATCGGACGGCGAAGTTACGTATGGCGCTTGGCGGCTGCGACAGTTCGATATTGGGCAGCCAGGGTATCAAAAGCTCGCCAATTTTTGCAGATCTGCTTGGACGGATCATGGACTCTCTTTCGGCTGGATGGATACTGTTTGCATCAACAAGGACAGCAGCTCCGAGCTCGATGAATCCATCCGCTCAATGTACAAATGGTACAAGATCTCTACCATCTGTATCACCTACCTGGCGGAGACCACCGCCCTCGGTGATATTCATCGCGATCCTTGGTTCACTCGCGGATGGACATTCCAAGAACTGCTCGCTCCAGATCATATGTCATTCTATAACAAGGACTGGACGATGTTCGTTCCGTACACCCATCCTGGCGACAAGCGCAATCCGGATATTCTAGATCAAATCTTCAAAGCAACGACGATTACTGGAGATGATCTACGCGTGTCCAACGATTTACCTATCTCGCGCAAGATGCAGCTGGCAGCGAAGCGCAATGTGATGCGTGAAGAAGATATCGCATATTCCCTTATGGGCGTTTGTAATGTCAGTATTTCAATAGCATATGGCGAGGGCGCCGAGCGGGCGTTCTTCCGCCTTATGACGGAGGTCTTGAATACATCGCAACAAGTTGTCGATATCTTCAATTGTGCTCAGGCGCGGGGAAGATCTTCTATCATCCCAGCGGGGCCATCGGCCTATCTTCGAGGCTCCAAGGACATTATGCGTATGAGGCACAACGCACCTATCGAACCATTGCTTCTTACTCATGTAGGACTCCGGACGCCGATCCTTCTGATGCACTCGTTGAAAGAGGACGACTCCTGTTTGAAAAACGACCCCGTTGGCGACTACTATGCCACGTTTCAGTTGCCCGCATTATCGTCAAATAGACCCACATCCTACTATCTATTGGACAAAGGTATCGCGCAAAGCATCGATGGTAAGTGGCATAGCTTGTTATGAGCTGGACTCTTGATGGCGGAGTCCGGACGCATCATTTGCTAATTCCACCTTCACAGATACCAGGCGCACATTTGGCATATTGAATTTCATAGGAGATGCAACCACTCTCCATGTTCAGGGTCTCTGCCTTGCAGTATGTTTTCGGGTGGCAGAACGCTGGGCACACGTGGAATGGGGCTCCACTTCCAGAAGTTCGTCTACGATCGAACGGGTTGGTACAGAGGAGCCTATCGTCTTCCATCTTATGAAGCGAGAGACATCCACCTTGGGAGAAAATGACACTGTCTATTCAATAAAGCGAAGTGAGCTGGCCATGCACGGGATGACTTTAACCACTATGTATCTGTAGGGACTCGACACACGGTGAAGGCAAGTCTGTAGTATGTACTAATTACGTCTGCCAACGCCGTGCGGCATGGCAGAGCACATTTAACAGTCTTGTAATGCTAGTGCTTGTTGACGAACACAGACCACGAGATCGATTTTTTGTCATCGACTCAACGTCTGTTGGACCATCGTCGCCCTACATACATGCTCTACAACCCATAAGTCAATGCCATCTATCACCACTACGAGTTTAAATACTATCATTTTTCCCCTTTGTGGCCTCGCCTACTGGACCCTACATCTTCCGGACGGCGAATGGCGCTTAAAAATCATCAATTAAAGTATCTCGCGACCTTAAATAAGCTACTGGCTGGTCCTAGATGGAGATACTCCGATAGTATTTATCTAGATTAGATATGTCCTGTTCTGAGCCTAAGCACCCGTGAATCACGTCCAAAGGATATTCAATATAAATTGTCGGGTGCCAGATTCCGTCCTTGTCCTTTTGGATATCAGTCACCTTGATTTGTTCAAACGCGACACCACCCTTTCCAAGCTTCAATATGGAACTTGGCACTGGAAAGGCTGCTTGCATTCTTCTTCTGAATGCTCCTGCAATGATTTGATCAGTAAACGCACGGAGATTCGAGTGACGAAACCTTACGTTGATTATATCCTTGTACGCGCGGGCTATAATTGCAGCTAGATGCGCCTTCGTCATCGCCCTGCGACCCTTGTTGAGGGGTACCCGGAGCATGTAGCTGATGTTCTGATACCCGAACCACTGAAAGCCGTCCGTATGCATATGAGCTTTCTATTCACGCGACTTTTATTGAAAATATTTTGACTCACAACAATGTTGATAGTGAAAACTGGTGGCCAGTGGGGCTTGCGAGAAATCACTTCACGGGGACTATCCAGCAAGGCATCGCCATCTAAACAACTAGAGAGGGAAACAGCACGAGTAATCATGAGGGTCTCAGTCTTGACACCGAACGTGATGATTGTGTCGCATTCAAATTTGAGAATATTGAAGAGAGGAGCATCACAGCAATTTCTATCCAAAGGGAGTGAATGTGAAGGACTAGATGAATACAGCTAGAAGGCGGGATGGTTTAAGAAATAAGCGCTCGACAAGTACGAATATTCACTTGCCTTCTCTTCAGCCTTCGGGCTTAACCACTTCGCGGCTAGATAAGAGGGCTCTTTAATCAAAGACCCCATATCTTCTAAGCATCGCTTTTTCGTCGCCGCGGTTGAACCAGATGTGTCATTCAGGTATTCGCGGCGGCGCTTGTTCGTCGTTTTCGTTGCTGTAGATGATTCCTCCGCCGTTGATGGAGGAATTGAATATCGTTCAGATTGCGTCACGGTTGAGGAATTTGCCATCATCTCCGCATCTCGACCATTTACGCCCCGCGCGGTACTGGTCGACGAGATCGCCGCGTCGACAGCTGTCGTAGAAGCTTTAGTTTTCTTGGCTTTGGTTTGTGCCACCTTGCGCTTCGCGCTCTTCGAGGATTGAGTCTTCCGAGAGCGACCTTTAACAAGTTTTTTGGTAGTGGGAGGCCCGGATTCCGAGTCAGCGCTGCAAAAAGCGGTGGAGTAGACTCGGCGCGTGAACTGCAGAAGATGAGAGTACGTTAGGCGGTTGCTGCTGGCGTAAGCAGAGAGCAAGGTTTTGCTCGTAGAGAAGTTGAGCGATGGGGTGTGACGACGGAGTCGAGGAGGAAGACAACGATAATTGCGGCAATGGTATTGGTGGGGTCGGCGTATAGATTAGCTCTTGGTAGGCAGGAGGGGGAGTGGGATACAGAGAAGTTTCAACCGAAGCGGAACGCGAAGGAACGTGCTTGTTATCGAAGGTAAGAGTAGGCGCCGCTTGCATCTGTAAAGTTGACGCGTGCATACGAGGCCAGAAGGGACGGTCATCCGAGAACGTCTGAGACCTTGGAAGAGAGGAGTGGTCGTACACGAGCGGCTGCACGGAATCATTGAATCGTGCTTGGCTTGAAGTGGGCACCACGCACGGGTCGCGAGATACTGCTGGTGCCGTCTGATACTCCTGAGTTGATGCAGACGGGATGACTGGAGTTTCCACCCGTGGGTCAGAGTGGCTGCGGACTGTTGTTGGTAACGTGGGGTAGGGGTAAAAACTGTACGACGACGTTGCATGTGCTAGAACTGGAGTAGCATGGGGGTTATGGTGGACCGGGTGCTGAGGAAGGGAGGAAGTTGCAGCTGTTTGGCTATGGTGATGAGGAGGGACATAGACCTCTGCGTTTGCCTGGAAAAATGAAGGAGGAGGATATGATGGAGGACCATATTGCTACCTCGCTGAGTTCCGAGTGCTGATGGACAACGAGGCGAATGTGTCGAGAAAGGCGGATCAGTGGCGTGATAAGGTCGAAAGTTCAGTGGGGACGGCGAGAGTGAAAACGGTTGAAGTTAGATTATATGGGAGATGCACGCATGGTGGCTTGCTGTCTCTGGTAGTAAATACCCATTGTTGCTTTATTTACTGGCCATTTTCATGATCGCTCAAGTGGCACTATAGAATGTGCCACCATTCTTTGGCCAGATATGGAAACATCAGATATCGATATCAATCAGCGCGCTTTGACATTGTCTTCTTTTGCAATACCCAGCCATTTCCAGCTGTACCCTGTGTTTGAATAATGTATCAGATATCGCTTCCGGGATGGATTTCCAAAAGGATGAACTCCATACCTATCTAGAAGCGCTCCTAGTTTATCTAATTCTCCATTGCGTTCTCGAGTGCGTTCTTAGCTTCGATCTGGATGTCGTCCACGTCTCAAAGTATCATATGCAACCCCAAACGACGTATCATATTATGTGAGATATGATAAATTAGTACTCATGAATATCCGAATTTATGAGAACACGGCCATGTTCCTAGAAATAAATCAGCAGGCGATCAAATATGAGCGGAGACAGGAACGGGACTCACGAAGACCATGAAGACGGCAGAGATCCTCCCTCCTTTAGTGCTCATTTTGGCCCCTTCTAGAATGCCTTTCTCTTTCAGGGTTCTTTCCATGACGAACGCGTACACGGCGCAGGGCGCGCTTGAAGGCCCGAGCCATCATGACAAATGGCATCGACGAAAAGTTGCTCTAGATCAAGCGCCGAAGTATGCGATGGTAGCTTTAGGATGTCGAGCTGCTTGGGGTGGGCGTCAGTCTGAGAATGGTAGTTTCAGTCTGACAGGAAGAAAATGAAACAAACCGCACCGGAGTAATAATATAATGAGACCTGAGACATATCTAACACTAAAACCGTGACTATTTGCGGAGCCTTATCGTGCCGATGAAAGGGGTGCGTTCGGGGCTGTCAGTTATTCAGATGGCGTATATGTGTGAGTAAAGACTGCCGTCGTCTTTCATCTACAAAATGGAGGTCAACGAACTGTAAACGATACCGAGAAATGGAGCAATGAAATCCAGAAGCCAACCGCGGCTTTCTCGGAGCAGAATAACAGAGTAGTGGAGAATGTGAACATACATTTACACCGACAATACCGTCCGCATGGATCATATACGCCGCATATGTCTGCTTGAGGTCGCGCTTATAGGATACACACGGAAGGTGTGTCTCCACGTCACCCTCAAATATAGGGACTTCACCATCGTGAATGGTGCTTGATGGCATCAAAGTCCCGGGTTTGCTCTGTGAAGACGAGGGCGGTGAGGCAGACATTGGTATTGGAATGCCCTTGGCAGACAACACAGCTGCAAGGGAAAAGTCAAGGACTTCCACAGAGTTGGGTACTTCTTCGAGTGCATCGTTCGCGCCATATATACGCTCCGGAAAGATGACACGTTGACCATGAATATATCTACGAATATAGGGAGCTAGTGAGCACAGTCATTCATCGCTGAAAGAAGGTTCGGATAGTCACCTTGGCCAGCCATCTACTCGAATGCACGCAGGGTAGATAATCCTCGTATTCGGCGGGCCCCACTCCTCCCATGGAATGTTGAGAGGTGGATGGTCCTCGGGAGAGGAAATTTGGCGGGAGACATATTTTGTAAACACACGCTGGTGAACGAAAATGTTCATTTCAGATCTCGGGGTTCGCATATGCGGGTGGGCGTATAGCACCGTGAACACATGCAGACGGTCCTCATCATTGAACATGAGTGGCGTGTGGGACAGTGGTTGCGCTTCGATTGGCCCGGCGGAGGTGCAAACCCTGATGACGTCGGTGTCACGGGCGGTGGGTGGGAGATGAAGTGTAGCAAGGTGGATTGCTGGGGCGTTAATTGAGCGTACCAGCTTATATAACCGAATCGACCCGGAGTCGAACATAGAGGTAATAAAGCAGGATGTGGAATTCAAAATTGCGAACTCAAATCTCGGATGCGGGAGCAATGAATCGAATGCAATAGAGGAATCCTTTGTGAATGGTCAAATACAGTCAGGGTATGAGGGGAGAAGTGGCCCACCACTATGAGATCCGATGTAGTCCAATCCCATACCAACACTCGCATCGCCCGCCAGGTTGATTCTAAATTAAGCACAACGACCAAGATGTTTTTCGCAATATCTAGGTTGGCACTCCAGATATCATTGTCTGAAGAACGCTCGGGAAAACAGAAAAATGCAAAACACCCTGCTCTGCAAGTGGATGGGCCTTATCGGTAGATATGGTACGAAGGTGGATGCGACAAGCGCGGGCGTCAACCAGCGACGATGGGCTAGATACTTGTTTAGATTGCTTCAAAAGGTAACATGGTATTATGATAGCACTCACCTCCAATCCTCCTCGAATAACGCTATCATATCCTGCGCCGGGTCCATCGTGAAGTCTCGAATCGAAATTTCGGCTAGACATCTTTGTAGCGTACGACCCTCTGGATGGCTGGCCGTCGGCAGCCATGCGATTTCAAGATGGTGCCTATCCGAGCTAGCTAACACGCCCCCGACAAACTCGCATGCTCGGCACAGATGCTGCATACTGTAGGTGGTATACCCTGTACAGTCGAGCGACAACCATGCCTGCCGGCGGCGCAGAAGTGACTCGATAAGCTCAGAGTGGTTACTGGACGTTCCGACATCCTTGAGACCGTCGAAGTGCAGCTGAATAGTATATGTTAAGAGAGACGAGTTCTTGAGAGTTGCGTAGACGGATGTACATGTCTATAGTCCACACATTCAGTCGCTTTCCCAAATCTTAGAAATTGAAGGAATGATGATGTTGCCTCACCATTGCGCAACGTGTAAGAGAAACGGCATCGAGGTAGGAAAGAATTTGAATGCGCAGTTCTTGCGGTATATTGAAGAAAACATTCGCCATTTTGAAGCAGAGGGGAAATATAGTCCGAAATGCGGTTGTGGAATTCAGAGAAAAAGGATGTCGAACCAAACTCCAGTGAACATCGCATCATTTGTCGCTTCCCACACTGCATTGATGATCAAGTCATTTATTATCATAATTTATTCAAATCAAATCTGAGTTTAAACGGAACAGATTGCCACTATGATGTTTTGGAAATAAAGAGCGAAAGAAAAGAGGATCTATGCAACTTTGTATGTAGCAGATCGGTAGACAAGACAGAATTCAAGAATCATTACATGACTAGCAATTGAGCGCTGAGCAATTGTCTACTTACAAGCGCAAGTCGAAGATATGTTTGCCCGAAATTCAGAAGTCAGTACTGAAAGAAACCCCTTTCCACTCTTCCAAACACGCTACGATCTTCTCTGTCTGTTCCTTGGCTTGATTATAGCAGTCAGTACCAAGTACGACTTGGCGAGGAAATTCCTTCCCAGCAGCTTGATCCTCCGCTCGAACGATATCGACGATTGCCTTGACACCCTTGAGAGGGTCGCCGGGTTGCTTGCCATTATATGCTATCATCGACGAGATGCGTTAGTAGTCTGCAAGAATATCACGCCGTGACATAACGTACCTTGAAGAATGGCCTCCAGATGTTCGGACTCTGCTTGATAATCGGAAATCCTCGCCACCTTTGGCTTGCGCTGATCCGGGGCGAGGAAGGAGGTGCGGAAGTAGCCGAAATCGAGGCAAATGCTTCGGAGTCCCAGAGGCGAAATCTCGTCGTGGAGAGTCGAAGAGATACCTAGAGAATGGTATGAATATTTATAACTTGGTTGATAGCGTAGCACATACCTCTAAGCGACCATTTTGAGGCGCTGTAAAGACCGGCAAACGGATACGACCTAAAACCCGGTGATTAATATGACCTGGCTTGCACTGAAAGTTACAAAAAGCCCACCCCCAGCCAACTATGGAGCCGATCCAGATTATGGTGCCGGTTTTCTTCTCCCGCATGTATGGGAGGAAAGCCCTGGCAACATTTAGGCCCCCAAATACGTTGGTGCTAAAAGAAGACAGTCGGATAAGACTCGCCCGGAAAATGGGCACTGCTCACTTGAACTGATCATAAGTTTCTTCTGGACTATAACATGAACGGAATGAATAAAAGCCCAGATGACAGATTTTGACACGAAAACGTACGTGCTCTCTTCGAGTGCGCCAACGAGGATGTAGCCTAGCGGACTTGTCTGAACATAAACTCACGTATCAGCAGACAGGAAAGCGTACCTGCGTTATTCACGAGCACATCAATCCTTCCATGGATAGCGATCGCTTTTTTAGCTACTTCATGCAGGGTTTCCAACGGGGACGTCACGTCCAATTCCAGGATATCTGCTCCCTGTGCCTTGAGCTCGTTCAACTTGTCGATCGAGCGAGCGCGGCCGGTCGCGATGACCTTTTCGCCACGCTTCAACGCCTCGAGCGCAAGCTCCCTTCCCAAGCCAGATCTGTTTCATTCGCATCGCAGAAGCTTCAGGACTGCGTTATAGATGAAGAGAGTAAAAGACATACGAAGTTCCGGTGATAAGCCAGACAAGTTGAGAGGTCATTTCGATTGTAACTAGCCTGGTAAGTCAACTTTGAGTGCCCTTCCAACAGAGGCCTACGCCCTTTTATACAGGATATTGGGACCCAGCTTGATATCGCAGACGCTTTCTTTCGGAGTCACTTGTGGTTTGAGAATGTTCATGGCGCTGAGAAGTGGGAACTTGGGATCAGAAAAGAGATAAACGAGATAACTTCGCTTAGGGTGATTACGACGGACAAGGTCTCACAAGGCGACGGAGGTGAATTTTTTGCGAGGTTCACGTATCATCCTAGTTGCAGACCTGATAAGGTGTACGGGCCTGCCACCCGAGATTGTAAGTTCATCCTATGTGGGGGCGGCGGGGATCTACGGGGCGTGTGAGTGCGCGAAGTTGACGAGGGTATTAAATATAGCATAAGTACGAACTTTGCGAAAGGCGGTTATTGGCGACCGCTGAGTGCGTTCGAACGGAGGTGGAGAAACCTATTGTTCAACCCTTCCTGACTGAGATTGAAAGACTGCACAACTCCGACTCGTATACACCTGGTCTGAGAGAATGTTGGCAAGATGAATGAGTTCGCCCTGTCGCCGGGCGTCCTACAATATTTTGCCCAAACATAGATATGGAGAAGCTGACCCAGAATCACAATCTCTATTTATTATTTAGGGATTAGATGGGACAACTTCTCAAAGCTTGTACATACCATTGCGAATCTCGACTTCGATTTATCAACATTTGCAACTGGTGGTCTTCGACTAAAAGGTAGTGTCTACAATGGTGACGCGCCGCCCTCGTTTCGTGCCTGGATGTATAAAACCTCTCGACACTTCATACAGGCAAATTATTGGCTTCGCCGCGACTCGCCAACGGAGAGACGATTGTCATCAATGGCCTGATTATGATTGCCCCCACGGGCATCACAGGCTCAGGAGGGGGACCGTCAACGCAAGTCGCTCGCATGTCGAAAGAGTATGGTTGCGCGGTTTTGCTGAGGCTTGAATTATGGATAGACCATGCCTATGCTCCAAAAGGGACCTAAAGGCAAGAAACGGCTGAAATCAGTATTATATCCACAAATTTGCCGACATCTGGCGTAAGTCGTACCTTGTCGAGGCCCTTTCATCCTCCTCCAGCTACTTCTGAGCTGCTGTTCGCGCCGAAGGGTGGTCCATCGATAACAGGTTCGCAGAGACAGCCGCGCTTTCCTGGCTCCTCTGGAGCTTTTCATATAGCGCGCGGAGGTTCTGTGTCGTGCTGACAAGGAGCTGCGCCTCAGTCGGAACAGCGGCAGGGATGCCTCCAACGGTTGGCAGCACGGGTAGCGCACCGACACCGGACTGCCGCATGGTGTCGAGGACGAGAGCGAGCATCTGCTTGAGCGTCGCGATGTCCGCTGTGACGTATGTACGATGGTGAGATTAGAAACGTCAACTGTACAGCGACAGCATACCTTCCGTGTGTGCTGGTGAGTTACCCGTCTGGTACGCGTTTTGTCTGTGAAAATCATGCTCGCATGAAAGCAATTGACGAAGCGAGAAACGACACACATTGATGATAAAACCCTTCGCGCAAATGCTTGCACCCCTAAAACCTGCTGGTGGAGCATGGTAACGTTGTTCTTGAAGACCTCCGGTGCATTGGGATCGGCTGTTCTCTGATGCAGCGGATCCTGGGGAAGAAACGACTGTTGTGGGACGTTGGGCGCGTTTGGGAAGGGCGCTGAGGATCCAAAAGAGAACGGTGGCAGGGGGTGCACAGCCGTTGAGAAGTTTGGAGGAGCAGGGAACATGATCCCGAGGGCTGACTTGAATATAAGAAAGAAATAAGCAGAGTTAGACGCTAAGATGGTGGTGTAGAAGAAGATGAGGCCTGTTAGAAGATGGCTGGCTTCACGTGTTGACAGAATTTGTAACTCAGCCCCCAGTCCCACAAAGGCGTTGTCGCAGCGAATGCTTTCTCGACGATCACCAATTCATATCCAATACTCAGCGCTCAGATTTTCTCTTCAGGACTTCCTCAGGGCATAGAGGTTGTTAGTTCACCCCCAGGTAAAGCAGTTCTACCTATCAGAACTCATCGCTCCTGATAAGTTTACCTGTTACAGTTTCTCGACGACCAATCGACGACTTACAGAGATGACAGAACACGTTTTCCCCTGTCCGAACATGGCGATAGGTCAACCATGTGGTCCTTGCGAAGACCTCCCCGCTATCAATCAAGAGATACTCAAGGCGGAAAGTGTCCTTGCTGCTTTGAACATAAAACGTAAATCAATTTATAACCGCATGAATCATATACACGATCCTTTGACCTCGAAACTTCCTGTGGAGCTCGCCTCCAAGATATTCACGAATTTTCTACCTGATATTGTGGCCCCAAAATATGGACCATACGGCAATGCACTAGTCGCTCGAACAACACCCCTCGTGCTTGGCGCTGTGTGTACGACATGGCGCGCCATCGCCTGGTCCACTCCTCTGCTCTGGACTTCCGTCACGGTCGAATTGTATGATCTTGAAAATGCCAATGTCGATATTCTAGAGGGATGGCTGCATCGATCAGGAGGACTTCCACTATATATCTGCATCTGCGGGAAGAGCCGATACTCCATGTTTTCAATTCGCGGTACTGTAGAGAAGGTCATGGATTTATTCGCCCGATACGCTCACAGATGGTTCTACTTGGAGTTCGTGTCAACCCCAGATAATTTCCTTGGCTATCTTCCCCCCGACCTTGGTTGCGCTGTCATGTTAAACACGCTAAAGATCAAGGTTATTGGCATTACCAATGGAATAGATCTAGGAATGATCCCCAACCTGAGAAACCTAGCAATGGACTACCTCCAAATTGACATGCTTTTGAATCTGGACTGGGGAAGACTCACCCACGTTGAAGCTTCCATCCCATCAATTGATATGTGTTACGATCTTTTCTCAAAGTCACCATCTCTTACACATTGTACTTTGGATCTCTATCCGAGTAGCGACGACCTAAATACCACATGGAATGCAGTTCTTCAGCATCACCACCTTATCTTTCTTCGTATAAAAAATTGGAGGACCCGAACAGCCATTGTTCTTTCATTGATGAAGTTCCCTGCATTACAACACCTTGTCATCGATTCTAGGGCCGATTTGGAAAACATAATATCTCTCCTCCGACGCTCTCATTGTTCGCTAAAGACTCTTGAAGTAGACCTGTCTCCCAAGCAGATAGAGTTGGAGTTGCACCTAATCCCTTTTCTGGCAGAGATTCTGTCGCTCGAAATTTTGATATTTAGATGCCGGTATGCACCTATTGGCAATTCCGTCGATCCCCTGCTTAAAATGCTCTCAACAACGGCTCACATTCAAGGAACAGCGACAGGCCAATTCATCTTGCTTCCGAATCTGAGGACTTTGCACATTGAAAACATGGCTCTATCTTACGATCAACTTATTGACGTGGTCAGGGCGCATACTGCTGATTCCACTGTCCTTACGCCTACTCAAAGCATTGAGGGGTCCGAAACTCGCCAGTGTATTAGACCTTTACAATCTCTTCATATTCTGGTGTGGGCACACAAATACAGATTAATTGAGCTGGACATTGCCCAGAAGCTTCAACGCGCCGTCAAAGATGGCTTCAACATCACAATTGCCTTTGACGACTGGGGCAACCAAAATGCCGGTCTAACAGACATCCTCCATAAATCTCTCCACCCTCCTGAAGCGTAGCTTTGTTGATGATCCCATCACTAGAGAACCTCGAACTTTGACGGGAAATCGTATGTTATTTTTCTCTAGACATGATTGTGTCGATCCCCTCCTCACATTGCTTTTGACGACGTCAGTCCTAGCTGCACTTCAAGATAAATTGCGGAGTCCAATTATTTCCCACTGAGTATCGCATCTGACTTGCATTTCCATTGCATTTCCCGAGGGCTGATTTGTATATTACGAAGAAATATCAATAGAGTTAAACGTTAGACGTTGAGATGGTGGTGTCGAAAGATGGCTGCGGGCGCTTGAATTACCGTTTCACGTGCTGGGTAAATTTGTAGCTCAGCAGAATCCAGTGCAAATCAGCGTCGAGCGCTTTCCCACAACTACCAAAGCTACCAATTCTGTCGTATCCTATCGTCCAGCTCTCAGATCGTAGGCCCAAATTTTTGAGGCCCGTCTCATTCCAAGGTAACGTCGTTTTGTCTATTAAATTAAAGCTTCTCTCCTTTTCAAAATTTGCGCATCTTAGTTCCTCGACGGCTCAGATATCGATGACTGGTCACAATTTCCTCTGCCCGATCCTGGCGAAAGGACAGACATGTACTCCATGTGAAGAGCTTGCCGCTATCGATCAAGAGATTGCCACTCCGAATGCAAAGCGTACCGTAATCTATGGGCGCATGAATCACGCACACGATCCTTTATCATCAAAACTGCCCGCTGAGATCGTAGCCAAGATATTCACGAATTTTCTGCCCATCGACGTGGACGCTGCCTATGGTGTATCTGTCAAGCGTCCTAGACATTATTCCATCACAAATCCCCTCTCGCTTGGTGCTGTATGCTCAGCCTGGCGTGCTATTGCCTGGTCGACTCCCCAACTCTGGACATCCATTTCACTCTGCTTGAATTACATCAACAGAGCCCGTTGCGACATTTTGTGCGACTGGCTGGGCCGATCTGGAGAACTCCCCCTTTACATCAAAATCTACGAGGCGGCTTTCATGAATCTAAAAGACAGTGAACTTCTGTGGGAGGTTATGAACTTATTCACACTTCAGTCCCACAAGTGGTTCTACTTCGAATATAATATGATGCCGAAATATGTTCATTACCTAAACTCTACTTTCGCCCGCGCTCATACTCTAAACACTCTGAAGATCGGGTTCGGCGGTACCTCGAAAATAAATTTAGGGATGATTCCCAACCTAAGGAATCTATACATGGCTAGGCCGTCCATGCACTATCTTTCGGGTGTCGACTGGCAAAAACTCACGAACCTGGAAGCTATTTTCTCATCAATCACTATGTGTTCGTGGGTATTCTCGAATGCACCCTATCTCAAACATTGCACTTTCAGCATTTTAAACCCTGTGATTTTCTATGGTGATACTAGTACAGCAGGGATTCAGAAAACAATTCATCAACATGACCATCTTCTCTTCCTCCATATAAAAAAATGGAATACCGAAACAGAGACTTCTCTCCATCTCCTGCAGTTCCCCGCTTTGCAACACCTCACCGTCGATTCGGATCGCGAGCCTGTCGACGTCGTAACCATCGCAGACTTTCTCCAACGCTCTAACTGCTCCCTCAAAATCCTCGACGTGAATATCGAACACTGTACGCCGGAGGATAACCTTCAACTATTCTCTCCTTTGGCCGACATTCCATCGCTAGAGAACTTGGAGCTTAGATGCAGCTCCAAGCTTTCCAAAGACTATCCCATTCCCACTTGTTATTCCATCGACGACCTGCGCGCAACCCGGAAAAGGCTCCGCCAGACCATTTGACCTTCCGTCTATGACCTTCGAACTGGATGTCTCGAGGTCACATTACACGTCGCCACCGCAGTCGGCATCGGTTCATCGCTGGTCTCTGGTTCCAAAAAAAATTTTCATTCCTCTAAAACATACCTTCGTTGTCGCCCGTTGTCGCATAGTGTTCTGCTCTATTATCATAAGTAATTCTCTATCAGCTCGAGATACAAAACTCGCTTGTACTTAGCCAGTACTAAATTTATGTAGCACCCGGTCTTTATGCCTTTTCTGACGACGTGTTTGTCTATATGTTTTACCGTTTACGCTAATTCAGTCAACGTCGAACATGCCAGCGTAGAGACATACTTGTCGTAATTACATTATCGATTCGACCCATGGAAGGCTACAGCCTACCAAGTAATCGTAGCTAAGTAGATGAATAGAAATGATAACGCGTCTGCATCGCTAAGCCGTACTCGAGCTTGCCATCGAAGATTCTCGGAGGATCCACAGAATCTGCTGGTGCAGCATGATTATGTCGTTGTTGAAGACCTCTGGTGGGGCCGCTTGGGATCGGCGGTCCTTTGATGAAGTGAATTTTGGGAAACGACTGTTGCGGGACGTTGCAATGGGTGCGTTTGGCGTTGGATAAGGGCGCCGGGGGCCGGCTTCCCGTGTTGATTGTAACTCAGCCGAACCCAGTCCCACAAGCGCGTTGTCGCAGCGAACTTGCAGCGAACGCTTTGTCGACGATCACCAATTCATATCCAACGCTCAGCTTTTGGCTTCAGGACGTCCTCGGGGCATAGAGGTCCGGATTAGTGTTTTCGGAGAGTTAGTGCACCCCAAGGTGACGCAGTTCTACCTATCAGTGCTTTTTAACGCTCCGGAGTCCTAATAAAGTTCACCTATTGCAGTTTCTCGACGACTTACAGAGATGACAGAGCACGTTTTCCCCTGTCCGAACCTGGCGAAAGGTCAACCATGTGGTCCTTGCGAAGACCTCGCCGCTATCAATCAAGAGATATTCAAGGCAGAAAGTGTCGTTACTGCTTTGAAAACCAAACGCACATTAATCTATGGCCGCATGAACCCTGTCCACGATCCTTTGACGTCGAAACTTCCTTCGGAGCTCGTCTCCAAGATATTCGCGAATTTTCTACCTGAAAATGTGGCCGAGAATTACGGACCATACGGTACCCACCGCGGTGCACAAGTCCTTAAAGTCGCTCAAACAACGCCCTTCGTGCTCGGCGCTGTGTGTACATCCTGGCGCGCTATCACCTGGTCTACTCCTCTACTATGGACTTCTATCACAGTCGATGTGTATGATCTCAGAAAGGCCAATGTTGATCTTCTAGAGGAATGGCTGCATCGGTCAGGAGAACTTCCGCTTTATATCAGGATCTGCGAGATGACCGGAGACCCCCTGGATTCAATCCAAGGCGCTGTAGAGAAGGTCATGGACTTATTCGCCCGATATACTCACAGATGGTTCCACTTCGAGTTCATCTCCTTCCCATCGCACTCATGGGATTTCTTTCGCTACCTTCCCACCAACCTCGCTCACGCTTTTATGTTAAACACTTTAAAGATCAAGGTGAACTGCATGACCAAATCGGAAATAGATCTAGGAATGATCCCCAACCTGAGAACCCTTGTAATGGATTGCCTCCGAAGTGATATGCTTCTGAATATGGACTGGAAAAAAATTACGAACATTGAAGCTAGCATCGCATCAATGGATATGTGTTATGACCTTTTCTCGAAAGCACCATTTCTGACACATTGTACTTTCCATCTTCTGAAGCGATATCTTGACCCTGCCGCGCATATCACACGGGACACTATCGTTCAACATAACCACCTCACCTTTCTTCATGCACGGTATTGGAATCCAGCAACCTCCATTGTTCTCTCATTGATGGAGTTCCCTGCGTTAGAACACCTCGTCATTGATTCCAATGCTGGCTCGTACAATTTAGAATCCATAAAATCTCTTCTCCAACGCTCACATTGCTCCCTGAAAACTCTTGAAATAGATCTCTCTAACAGAAAGATGGAGTTCGAGCTGCATGCGATACCCTTTCTCGCAGAAATCCCATCATTAGAAACTTTGGAATTCAGATGTAGGGGTGATACCAATGACAGCAACGGCAATTCCGTCAATCCCCTGCTCACGTTGCTCTCAACAACGGCCCACACTCAAGAAACAACGACGGGTCAATTTGCCTTCCTTCCGAATTTGAGGACTTTGCGCATCAAACATATAGCGGTGTCCTATGGCCTTGTTCTTGATGTGATAAGGGCGCATTCTAATGATTCCACTGTCCTCACGCCGACTGGATACATCGAAGGGTCCAAAATTCACCAACATGTCAGACCTTTACGGTCTCTGTACATTCACTTGTGGGGACACAAATACGGATTGATTGAACTGGACGTTGCCCAGGAGCTTCAACGCGCCGTCAGAGATGGCTTCAACTTAACGATTATTAATGAAAGCTGGCGCAACGGTCTCACCGACATCCTCGATGAATCTCTCCACCCTTCGGAAGCGTAGCTTCGTCGTTGACTCCATCGCCAGAGAACCTCGAACTTCGACGGGAAATTGTACGTTATTTTCTCTAGACATTATGATTGCGTCGATCACCTTCTCACATTGCTTGTGACGATGTCAGTCCTAGCTCCACTCCAAGATGAATTGCGGAGTCCAACCATTTCCCACTGAATGTCGCAATTATTCCGAAAACTCTTCATTCTTTGAAAAGTAACTTCATTTAATTGTCACCTTTCTGATGTATGTATACCGCTGTCATATAGTCTTTACTTTGTTCTTGTAAAAAAAAAAGTGCCAATCATATGATTTACGCTGTTGCGGTCAACGTTGATCCTGGCAATGTAGAGATATATGTGTCTAATCTACGAGGTTACGATGGCATCCTCGAAAATAAATTGCTAAACCCACTTAAAAGTTAAAAGTAATGTATGTATAGTATACATGATTCTAAAATACAAATGCTGAGTAGATGCTGGGGCTATTTACAACAACCTATATACAAGAATGGCCCCACGGCGCACTCTGAAAGAAAAGAGAAATCCTAGAGAAATCAACAAAAAAGATCAAACCAGATATCCCACCACTCCTCTACTCTGGAATCATCAATCATCAAATCCAACTCCATCCTACTTCCTCAACACGTGCGGCTCCACGAGCTCCGACTCGATCAACGCACGCCAGAGCTGCCTCCACGAAATCGGATTACCTTCATCCCTACGCATAACGCAAAAGCTGCCCTCCGCGCCGCGGTACGCGAACTGCTCGACGTCGACCCAGCCTTTGAACATCTGGCGTCTCTTATCCCAGCCCCCGATGCGGAGCCGGTGGCGCTCGCCGCTGGGGCCGTCTGCGATGGGGGGCGCGGGCTTGCATTTGACGCCGAGCGCCTCGAGGGACTCGTGGATGAGGCCGATGATGAGGGTGGGGCCGAGGGCGGCGTAGAATCGGGTTAGGTGTGGGGTGTAGCGCGAGCCGGATTGGGTTTGGGACTAGAATGTTGTTCGGTGAGTGATGTTGGGTGAAAGAAAGGCGATGAACGTACGAAGAGCATGAGGGATTGCGTGAACTGGGATTGATGGCTTGTTGCGGATTGCATGATGGTATCTTCGTCGGTATCCATCTCGCTGTGAAGGAAGGTCCGAACTATCAGATGCCGATTCTACAGGCTGGACGAACAGAAAGACAACGGACCTAGGTCCGTTCAGCGTCGGCGGTGCGGAATAATTCATCTCCCCGTTATCATGTATCGACTGCGTCAGCCGATTAGCAAGTTCCACAAGCCCTTCTGATGCCAATTGACTCTGTCTGGAATCAATTGCTATTAGGATCGTCGAAAGAGAAAATTTGAATTTGAACACATTACCTCATGCACCATGGATGCGCGGCGACGTCGTCCAGCGTCAGTCGTTTTGCAGGGTCAATGGTTAACATGCCTTTGATTAAGGCTAAAAGGACTTTGTTAGAAGAACGCCATCACCAAGTATAAAGGGCACATACATAAAGGTTCGCTGGGGATCCGGCTCCACGGTCGCTCTGCGAAGATAGCACCACTAACATAGCGACAGAATTCGGGACTGCTGGCCGTAGGCTCGTCCCAAGGGGTATCTAAATGTAAATAAGAAATGTTCAGCTTCGAGTACAGGCAATAACTGTCCAAGACTTGCTTCCACAAAGTAGGGTATATAGAATGACACCAACACCCCACACATCGATGGGCTCAGCGTTATATGGGGCATCACTGTTCAACTTCGTAAACCAAAAAAAGTTAGAAAGGTAAGGAAATATAAAAGGACAGCGTACCTCGGGTGCAACGTAGGGCAGACTTCCGCACTTCTCCGACAACATCCGCGTCTTTCCCGAATCTTTCAGCCTGAATACAGCTGAGAGACCAAAGTCCGAGATCTTAAGCGTTCCAGCTGCGTCGAGGAGAATATTTTCGGGTTTCAGATCACGGTGGCATACGCCTTGACTATGGATATATGACTGCCACATGTCATCAATAAAGCTTCCAAAGAATTTCGATACTGCTCACCATTCCAGCCACGAGTTGATTGAAATACAGCTGTGCCACGTCCTCTTGCACACCCACATCCGCCGCAATCTTGTCGAAAAGATCCCCTCCTCCCGCGAATTCAAGAAGCATGTATATCCCTGGTACGTAGAGCATTCGATGCTTCAATTCGACGACGACCGCGTTGAGAAATTCGAGAACATGTTTGTGCTTCAGCGCCGCATGCACTCGCATTTCCTTGTCGACGTTCTTGCGGTCCTTCTCCGTCGTGTCGTCGGTGAGCTTGATGAGCTTGCATGCGGCGACGCGGTGTTCTTCGATGTTGACTGCGCGGTAGACACTGCGAATTGGAATGGATTAGCTTGAGCTTGATGATCCCGATCGGGTAAGGATAGGTCGTTAAGCGCCGGTAGAGTGGCAGGATGCTACTTTGCCGCAAATGATTGACAGCAGTCAAGTACGCAGCCGGTATCAGAATCTGACTCGTCATTGTTTGATTCGCTTTGAATAGGCAGTCGTCGTCGTCGTCAACAGTGGCTCCACGAATGTGCACTGGTCGTTGCCAATCTCTTGCCACAACACCTCGGCTGTCACCGCACCACTGCCCACACTCCGCTGCTCCATCTCGCAAGTGAAGTTTCGTTTGAGAGCAAGGACTCACGTTGAGAAACCACCACCACCAATCTCAGCCACTAGCTCGTATCCTGCCCCAGAAAGCGTAGTTCAGTCCGAAGTTCTACCACCGCCTAGAGAATAGTATACGCACCGACAACCTTGGGGTATTTCGGTCCAGTCATTATAGTAGGTATTTGGGCCTATGGCCAGAGCGAAATGAAAGCTAGAGTAGAAGCAGCAGGATGTCGAAGAGAACTAGAGCGAAACAAATTTGTGAACCACGTCGGTTCCGACGCGACGCGTCACAGTCAGGTGACTAATTAACGTTAACCGTCACGTTCTGAAAACATATCCAGCAATCGCAAAGTCTTTAACATCCTTCACCTCAACTTATCATACACCTATGCAGACGGAACCCACATTTTACAGATTCGAAGCTGTAGCTTCTAAGATCTGGGGGATGATGCTATTTTATGCTCCAAGCTTGCTCCGCAGGCTCCAGCTCGTCGCAGGTCATCATCAACCAACAAGATCAGTGGATCGTCAATCTCGTTCAGTTTTTTGTGAACCTCATTACCATCAAATATATCCAGCCTATAAAAATTTCAGAGCTTTGTGTCAAGCACCAAAACGTAAACGAGAGTCCATTTCTCTTAGTCAACATAAAGCCACAGGCATCACTGTGGGCTTTGCTACAGGGCTGTCGACAGCCGCAGACAGCCGCCCGTCATATGGCGTTATGCCTGGCTTGAATAAAGGTTATATCAGGGCTATATACTCAGATTTTTGTCGTGCGCCGCCTGCTAAGCCGGCAGCGACTCGCTGAGTACGTATTATTTTTACAGATGCTTCGGCATGTCAATGGAGTGCATTTCAGGCGCAGAGCAATTCTCACCATTTATTTGAAATTTACACAGGATTTTGACAGGATTGTCCAGAAATTGAGGAAGTTGGGCGAAAAATTGACAGGTGCGCAGGCTCGAGCCCGGAGTACTTATAATTACAGATCTACGGCCATGCTCCACGAAGCTGACAACATTAATCGAAGTTTCAGTCTCTCGTTCCCAGCCGCAGGTGGACGAGTTCTCATTTGATTGATCTCATCAGCCACCACTGAATATAGCCTATTAGAACTTAGAAGTAAACCTGTAGACTTCGGCTGTCTCGGCCACGCTCGTAGAACTACTAAAATAGATCGTGCCATTGCAATAAGCCAGATATGTACAACTTTCATTGATCAATGCACAGAGTGGGCGTCATCGGTTCAGCGACAACGTTGTGAAGAAGTAACTTGTCATGTTCAGCTGCGGAGCTGTATATATCTTATGCGTTGCTCGCCGTAAGGTAAGAAAATGCACACGATAAGAAACAGCTGTCGCCAAGTATGATGGTACATGGCTTATACATAGCTCACGTTCGGCGGTGATTTCGCAATTGATTCTTCTGATTGGATATAGGCAGAGCTGTGGGTGCCATCACCCCTTTTATATGTAGTCTCGAGCTGCAACGAAAATCGTTGCCAGCATTAACAGTCTGAGTCCCCTTCGACTTGAAGTATGTCGATCTATAAGACTTTGGCATCCCGCGCTGCCACCTCCCATAAGATATTTTAATCTGGCCATTATACTTATAAGATCGCGAGTCTTTTTATTCAGTCATCATTCGTCTTACCAGGTCTTACCCCACTAATTTCACCCGGGCAAGACCATGAATAACCCAGTGGTAGATAACGTACCCCCGGAGAAGGAGATCGTTATCGCCTTCACGGGCGCTCTTTCTTACGGCATATATCTTCTTACGCTCAGCTACTGCCTGCGATGGTTGCTATTCGCGGACGAAGGTTGGACTGCTCGGAAGAGGCGCAACTGGTCTATGATCACGATCACCATTGCTATATTTCTGTTGGTCACGGCATATCTAGCGCTAACGCTATACAAGAACACGAAGACACTCCATGATATCATCAACCACATTCCTTCTGACGTTCCAAAAGGAAAACTGCCTTGGACCAGCACCGTCATTGTGAGTTGTAATCTACTTGGATTTGACTTGGCCTTGGCAGTTTTCCTTCGATTTGACAAATTCGTATAGTGTGTGCTGGCGAACATGACCGCTCTTCTTGCAGACACTGCGCTAGTACGTCGCCATCGTCTTTATTGTGTTTGATCACCCCTTTACACAGAGCTTCAAGATGTATAGGTGCTGGGTCGTCTACGCAAGGCGCAAGACAGTCCTATTTTTCCCGGCCTTTCTCTGGGTTCTCGGATTTATTTGCACAATTCTTCAAGTTTATTGGCAGATCATTGAATCCGCTACACAGCAAAAATGGAAGGTCGTTAATATGTCAATTGGCCCGGGAATGATCTTGATACCGTTCTGGGCTACAACCCTCCTCATAAATATCTATTCCATGTGTAAGTTGTTTCTTCGTTTATGAGTTCTGGCGTTCGAGCTCACATACTGCGAAAGCCATACTCATGTATCGGATCTGGAGTGCGACGAGAAAATCGCATGGAGCTCGAAGCGTTCGCACTTTGCAGTTTACCATGCGCATCTTGGCCGAGTCTGGATTTCTCTATTTTTCGACAACGATTGCACACTTCGTCGTATGGTTCACGCCCAACGACCTCGCTATCAGGATCGCATCAGAAATAGCAAGTGTACTACTTAATCACAGTTAAATTGGATATTTACGATGAATTAGAATATCCCCACCATCGGCGTCGCGTTCAACCTCATTTTAATCAGAGCTGGCCAAAACAGAGCCCGAGAGAACACCAGCTTCACGGATAATTATACTGGGCGCGGAGTATCGGTCATGCGATATGCAAATAATTCTGTCATCTCTGGAAGCCCGAAGATAATCGTCGACATCTCTCAAGAAACCTCAACGACAAGCTCGGGTACTGTTTGACGATGTTCGCATTAACTCAGAAGAGCATTACTTGAATTTCATTTTTATTTATGTCCTCAGCTATGACTAGTAGCCGGAGCCTCTCATATTTTCAGAAGAAGAAAAAAATTGCAACTATTTACAGTAAATTTTTTTCTCAAGATTTTACAGCGTCAAAGCCGCCGCGTCGAAAGCGGGCGCTAAAGACAAAATCACGGGATCCCCTTTTTCGCAATTTCTCACGGCGCCGAAAAAGTGCACCGAGGTACGGACCGCTCCTTCAAGTCCACCAGCCTCCACCAACATCATCTTGCCCTCAAATATACCCATCACCCACATTTCGTCCTTACGACCCATGGCACCCCGACATATACCGTCCGATTCCAGCAACGACTCCGACTCGGACGCACCGGAGGCCGTCTCACTGTCTCAATCGAAAAAGCAAATCCAAAAACTAGACAGCGAACGGAAAAATGTAGAGATCGCCATGCGAGAGAACAAGCGGGCACAGAACAGGGAACGGGATATGAAACTGAAAGAGCGCGCACAGGCGAATAAAGAGATTGTCTCCAAGCCTACGAAAGGCAAAGATGCCAAGGGAAAAGGGAAGGCGGACGAAGAGGACGAGCTGCAGGCTAGGATGGAACGTGCTATGGCAGAGGCGCAGGAGGAGTCTGGAGACGATGAGAGCGATGATGGACAAGAGTTTGAGGACTTTGAAGGAATCAACGTCGGTACAGATGAAGACGACGAAGACGGCGGAGAATCTGGCAGCGAGGAAAACAGCGACGGCGGCAGTGACAATGATAGTGAAGCTGACGACGATGAAGAAGAAGAGGACGAAGCAGACGAAGACGACGACGACGAGGAAGACGTACCTCCACCCTCTAAATCCCAGAAAACCAAGTTCAATCCTGACCATCTTCCTGACGAACTCTTCGCCGCCGCCTTCGCCTCCAAGCCTAAGCGTAAAACGGACGTAGAACTTGATACGGTGGGCGATCCGAATCCCCCATCGAAGAAGCGCAAACCAAATGCACCAAAGGATATCGTTGTCGGGTATGTCATTCCCAACATCTCCGCAAACTTGGGATAACGCTAACTGCTTCGTGATTATTAGCTCGCGTGCCATTCGCGTGCTTTCAAGCTCAACGCAACCATCTGTCCCCTCGACTTTACCTTCTAAGAAAGTTGAAAAATTCTTGAACCGCACACTCGCCCTTCAAGGCGGACAACAGCCGAGGAAGGGCTGGGAGCGTAGACCTGGTCCGTCTTTTCTTCTTCCCCGTGCGCGAATGACATGACTGATCCAGGTCGTTTTCGTAGCCAATATTGGTGTCTTAAGGAGGAACGGCCCCGCATTGAACTTTGTCAGAAGTTCATAGCATCACTTTCTTTGCACCTTCGCTGCTAGTGCCTCTCATTGCCCTTGCTAGGATGCTCTGGTCCCCATCCTTACTTTTCTCACATAAGAGAGCGACGTTCCACAAGTATACCGAGCTACGTAGTAGGCGACCAAAAAACATTACTGCGAAACAAGCGGCCCTATCCTGATAGGTGAATGAAGACATACACGAGATAAAAATGACAAAACAGTTCAGATCCAGAGGATGGTTAGATTTTGCGGGATACCTGTGAAGATGAGATGAGCTCGCAAAGTGTAAATCTCGCCTGTGATCGTGACGTCGGCGAAGCTATCTTCGATGGCGTGTTGAAGCTTTTGAACCACCAGGCACTTTTGTTCAGTGCGAGAGAAAAAATGCAGCGAATTTCATTTATTCTCTAGGTCTCTCTGAAGTGGGTTACTAACCTACAGACAAAGATTGGAAGAAGATGTGAACCTCGCACTATATGTAGTCAAGTTGTCAAATTCCCGCGCTATATTCTGATGCACACTTGCTACAGCTTCCCTAATCGAGGTATATGACTACTACAGTCTAAGCGACTCTATGTTCACTGACTACCCTTCACGCACCCAGCACATTCCCCCACATCAATCGCACTCGACGGCACACACCGCGCACAAAAGACTGTGCGTGGCGGGTCAACCACGCACGCCAGCATATGTTCCGCACAATCCTGTGGCCAATTCAGTTCAAGAGGATGGACAGATTCTGCGAGGTCATCTGCGAGGATGAGATGATTTGGTGAAGTGTAAACCCGCCTACGATCGTGACGGCGGCGAAGCTATCTTTGATGGCGCTTGAAGCTTTTGAGCCATATCCATCTCGGTGGACACGTACTGCTTTCCATGCAAGTCGAGTAGACAGAACGTAAAGGTCGCACGTTTGGGGCGTTTCCGGGTTAGACCCCTTATTCGAGTGCGCTAGGATCATATCAAGGACACGATTCCAGGATAACTCCATGCCTCGAATGACCAAGTCCTTCAGATTTGGAAGAAAAGTGGGCCGACTCAGGTCTGTCCCTTGAGTGAAGGCTGTTGTCGAAAGCATTGTAAGAAGATGGTCGACAGAATGAGAACTAGTAATGGAAAGTCTGCGACCAACGACATCGGATTCGCGTTCCAATTCCAAAGTTTCTAGCGACGGTATTTGTGCCAGAAACTGGACCAGTTCCAATTCACCCCCAAATTCCCGATGTGTGACATTGATTCGAAGGAACTTGAGGGAGCAATGAGAGCGTTGGAGAAGATCTGCAAGGACGCCTAAATCGATTTGGCATCGGACGAATATGCACGAATAGATAAAAAGATGTTTCAATGCAGGGAATTGCACCATCGGGAGAAAAGTATTCATATTATTCCAATCCATTAAGAAAAGGAAGGAAAGATGGTTGTGTTGGAGAATTTCATTCTGCGTTATATCTGCGTCGTCATTAGACAAAATACGGAGACTGGCATGTGTGAGGAAAGATGCTTTCGAGAAAGTCTCGAAACACGTATTGATCGACCCGAAAGAAGTGTATAGATAACTGAGTCTGTTCCAATGAACATTGGCAAGTCTACCGACCTCGAAGTAGTCCAAGTATAACTTCCTTATGTTTGGATTCATTCCTAGATCCGTTTCTGTGCCGCAGCTTCCTCCCGTGGTGATCCTCAAATTGTTTAACATGACAGCATGAGCAAAATTGGTGTGAGGAATAAATTTCAGTTGCTTATCCAATGCCAAGTAGAACCAACGGTCAGAGCATTGCCAAAATGACTTGAGGACCTTCTCTTCAAGGTCACTGTTGCTGGAATATCCCCGAATTGTGTAGATCTCAATATAAAGGGGACACCCTCCTGACCGCCACAGCCAATCGCGCACGATATCAACATGGTTTTCTTTGATACCACTTAAGTTGACAGATATAGAGGACCAGAGTCTGCGGGTAGACCAGGCAATAGCGCGCCAGGCAACACATACGGCGCCAAGCAAGAAGGGTGTCGTTCGGCGGGAGCTAGGTCTAGGATAGTAGGGAGGACGGTGGAGAGTAGGGACACCATAGTCCCAGGCAACATCGCGCGGTAAAAAGTATGTGAATATCTTGGAGACCACTTCAACGGGGAGTTTCGAGGTCAAAGGATCGTGCGCATGATTCATTCGGCCATATATTGAGGGACGCTTTGCATTCAAAGTGTCAAGGGGCACTTCGGCCTCAGAGATCTCTTGGTTGAGAGCGGCGAGCTCGTCACATGGAGGGCACGATTGGCCTTTCGCCAGTTGCGGGCAGCGAAGGATATATTCTGCCATCTCTCTGAGTCGTTGATAAACTGCAGTGCGAAGATTTATTAGCTCAGAACGAAAGACATGAATTGAATGAAAGACAATACCCTGAAGCTGAGATCACGACCTTGAGTTCTTGTGGGGGGTAGAAGTCGAAGCTGGGCGCTGAGCGCTGCGTACGAGTATACGGATACGTGGATATGAATACGTGGTCAAGCTTGTTATAGAAGACTGAAGCGCCCTGAGCCACTGAGTGACGTTGCTTAAATACAGTACCCAGCGCTGCAGTGGGCCAATGGGCATGCAGACCGCACGGTGTATTTCAATAATACTGTTTATGGGCAAGGAAGCCCCTTTCATTTCTCTTCTTCGTATGAAGAGATCGTTCAAGGTTTTCCCTAAACGGTAGATAACCTAGCTCGTTGTCCATACCAGCTGCAAGTGTGACATCGATGCCGTCTTTAATTGTGCATTGAAACATAGGAGGCGTATCCCGGGATCCAAGCCATTTTTATAGCCAATATCGGTGTCCTTGGGCCTGAGACTGGGCTTAGGGGCTATTTGTTAGAATTCAGCCAAGGACGCCACCTGCGCGTCTTCGTGCCGCAGAGATTGCAATACATGCAGTGCCCTTTGCACACGTAGACGGTATGGTGGGTCCGAACAGCTCGACCATCATCTGCATGACGTCCTTCACCTGCCCAGGGCGCTCCACCTGTCGCTCAGCCGCACGCTGTCAATCCAGTCCGCGGTCATTACGATGCGCGTAGAGTACTCGGGGTACACTTTGGGGATGTACACGCGGTGGCGGAGGTATGGCTCAGCGGGGACGAAAGAGTTGGTACGCCGTGCGTTGTCCGCCTCGCGCACGAAGTCGAGCTCCTGGCGGAGGTCCTCCGCCACAAAGTCGACGGCGAAGTACACGAAGAGGTCGAACACCCAGTGCTCAAACCCCCATAACCGCGCGGTATGCACCGAGATCCCACACCATGTGTGTCCCCACTACGGGCTGCTGCACCTTCTTCCCAAAAGAGGGCTCCCCGCGCTCCGCGTCGCCGGGTTTGGGGTGCAGCCGCGCACCTGCGGGGTGCTTGCGCTTCTCCTGTCCGCAGTGCGCGTTGTCGTCATCGTCAAGTGGTGCTGATGTTGGTGATGTGGTGCCAACTAGGCCGACGTTGACAGGAGGCCCTTGAGGCGGCGGGCAGTCGCGATTGGGGCGCGCTGAAGGAGCACACAGAGATCAGCGCTGAGCATTCAAACACCATCGCGGGATCGCAACTTGTACTGCAACTTGGGAGGAAAAAGGCGGTCACGCACCTCTCGGACCTCCCGCCATGGTCTTCCATCCCCTGATTCCCTTCGTTGTCATTAGCGATGTGGCTTGAGGACGTGGATATTAGCGGAGGGCGCGCAGCACGGTTAGAGGGGTGGAGATTGACGTTGACATTGAAGTCGAACGATGTTCGCAAGATGTTCGACAACAATAACTTCAAGCTCCGACTAAACTATCAAAAGTCCGGGCTTGGGCCGTGGGCTCGGGCGTTCAAATATTTCGAGCCCGTCTCAAGCCGTGTAACGAACTTCGTCAGAAGTTCTTACCGTCGCTTTCTTTGCACCTTCGCTAGTCCCTCTTATATGCCTTGCTAGTATTTCTTGGTACCCATCCTTACTTTTCTCACACAAAGAGAGCGACGGTCAACAAATATAACGAGCTACGTAGTAAGGTGATCAAAAACATTATTACGAAACAAGCCGCCTATTCTAATTTACATAGACGAACGACGACGACACTAGGAGGTAGTAGTATACAGACTTCAGAATGTTACATGAAGATAAGACTGAAATCACCATACAGATTCCAGGATCTTGAAGTTGAAAATGACGAAGCTGTCTTCTATGGCCTGTTCAAGCCTTTTACCTGTATCCATCTCAATGTGCATGTAATTCTGTCCACGCAATTCAAGGTAGACAGAACGCAAAGGCCGCACGTTTTGGGACGTTTCCAGGCTAGACCCCTTATTCGAGTGCGCTAGGAGCAATTCAAGAACACAATTCCAGGATAACTCCATGTTTTTTATGATCAAGACTTCAAGATTTGGGAGGAAAGAAAGTTGACTCGGCTCTGTCCCTTGAGTTAAGGCCGTCGTCGAAAGTGTTGTAAGAAGATGATCGACAGAATCAGAACTAGTGAAATGCGTGCCAGTGGAAATTCTGCGAAAATGCAAGTCATTGCGTTTCAATTCCAGAGCCTCTAGCGACGGAATTTGTGCAAGAAGCTGGACTAGTTCCAATTCATTCTCCAATTCGCGACTTGTGACATTGATTGAAAGGCGTTTGAGGGAGCAATGAGAACGTCGGAGAAGATCTGCGATGACAACTAAATTGATGTGGCAACTTGCCAACGTCAACGTGGAGACAAAAAGGTCTTGCAAGGCAGGGAATTGCACCATCGGGAGAAAGGTCTCCATATTGGGGGTCCAATCCAGTATATGAAGGAAGAGAAGATGATTGTGTTGGAGAATCACATTCTGCGTTATACCTCTGTCATTGCCATCCTCTGCGGAATCAAATATACGGAGCGTGCAAGATCTCAAGAAGGATGCCTTCGAGAAAGTGTCCACACACGAATTGATCGAGATAAATTGAGTTTCTAGATGATTGAGTTTGTTCCAATCAACATTTGCCAGTATACCGATCTGATAGAAGTCCATGTATAACTTCCTTAGTCCGGGATTCATTCCTAGAGTCATTTCTTTGCTGTCCATTAACCCCGTCTTGATACTCAAAGTGTTTAACATGACCGCATGAGTAAAATCGATGGGAGGAAGGAATTTCAGTGGAACATCCAATACCAAGTAAAACCAACGGTTAGAGCATTGCCTGAACAAATCGAGGACCTCCGCCTCAAGGTCCTTGTTGGCGGCATATCCCGGAGTAGTATATACCTTGATGTAAAGGGGACACCCTCCTGACCGACGCAGCCATCCGCGCACAATATCAGCATGGTTTTCGTTGAGATTGGTTACATCGACAGATATAGAAGACCAGAGCTCGGGGGTAGACCAGGTAATAGCGCGCCAGGCAACACATACGGCGCCAAGCAAGAAGGGTGTAGTTCGGCGGGAGCCAGATCCAAGATAGTGGAGAGTACACACTCCATAGTCCTCGGCAACATTGTCGGGTAAGAAGTACGTGAATATCTTGGAGACCATTTCAACGGGGAGCTTCGAGGTCAGAGGATCATGGGCACGATTCATGCGCCCATATAATGATAGACCGTGACGCTTTGCATTCAAAGTGGCAAGGAACCCTTCGGCCTCAGAGATCTCTTGGTTGAGAGCGGCGAGCTCGTCGCATGGAGGGCACGATTGGCCTTTCGCCAGTTGCGGGCAGCAAAGGATGTGTTCTGACATATCTGAGTCGTCGATAAACTACGGTGCGATAATTTATCAATGAGCAAATGGAAAGATACAAATTGATTCAAGGACATTACTTACCGTGAAGTGGTCCTGATAACTGAGATCGCAGCCTTGAGATCTTGTGAAGGGTAGAAGTCGAAGCTGGGCGCGGAACGCTGCGTAATGTAGAAGAGTATATGAGTACGTGGTCAAACTTGTTAAGGGAGTGCTAGTGAGCCACTGAGCGGCGTTGCTTAAAACCAATTCCGTCCACCACGTGCTGCAGTCTAACAGTCGCCTTAGAGCGCCTTAGTTGGGCATGCATACACGGTACCGCACGGAGTATTTCAATAATACTATTTATGGGCATGATCTTTGCGGCAGGTCGGATTTCATTGCAATAGATAGGAGGATTCATATTACATAGGTTACTAAAGATGGCAAGGTTGTGGCAAGGCTCCAAATTGCGGTGTCCACCAAGGTCAATTCGAAGTGAAAGAAGTTAGAACCATATATATACAAATCTTGATTTGACCAAAAAACGCGACCGCGTAATGCATGTAATCAACGACTGAATTACATTTCGGAATGACGAAGAGCTTGTTCGAGGTTTTCCCTAAAAGGTAGATAACCTGACACGTAGTCGAAGCCAGCTGCGCGTGTGACCTCGATGCCATCTTCGATTGTGCATTGAAACACAGCAGGATGCTCCCATACTGGCAATTCAATGTAAAACGAGCGTAAAGGTCTGACGAGTTGGACCTTTTGAGATTGCTCGCCTGATCGCGCTGCCGTAAGGGTTTGGGCGGGATTGGCGTGCGCCAGAAGCATACCAAGGATGCAATCCCAAGAGGACTCCATATTGATTATGCGTAAATTCCTTAAATTCGGCAGGAAAATAAGTCGATTTTTTGGTGTTTCCGGAGTCAAGGCAGTTGTCGAAAGTCGTGCGAGTAGAGGATCGATGGAATAGCAGCTTTTCTGGTTATAGTATTCATTGGCTTTGCGTCTGATTTCCAAAATTTCCAATGTCGAGATTTCTTCCAAAAAGGGGTTTATAGTATTCTGTGCGTCAAACAGTTCATATGTATAAGGCGTTAGATCCATTTCGAGGGTTTCGAGCGAGCAATGTGAGCGAAGGAGGAGATCTCGTATGGCGTCTAAATCGATCTGGATAGCCTGCGAACTGACGACGAGGTGTCGTGATGCGGGGAACTCAATCCATGAGAGAGCCATGCCAATTGGTACAGTCGACTTCAAGACAGTTATATTGAGATAGACAAGATGTTTATGTCGAATAATCGCATCCGGTGTTGTGCCCATTCCATCCCAATTGACGGTGTTGAGAGTGAATTCACAATGTGTCAACAAAGGTGCATTTGAGAAAAGCTTTAGACACATATCAATATATCGGAAGGAAGTGATGACGTTCGTGAGTTTGGTCCAGTCGATATTCAAAAGGGTGTCACCGCTGAGCGTGCTCGCGTATAGATTTTTCAGGTTGGGAACCATCCCTAGATCTAGGCCTTGTGGACTGCTCCGCCGAATCTGCAAAGTGTTCAGCATAAGAGCGTTGGCGAGATTGAGCCTGGAGACCATGTATAGCCAAAAGTAGCGCGCTGAAATGTTAAACACCAAGTAAAACCACCTGTGCGAGTACGATGCTAATGTGTTTAGGGTTGCCCCTGTGAAGTCATCGTCGATATAATTATTGTCGTTGTGGATGCCTATATACAGAGGAAGCTCTCCTGATCGATGCAACCATTCGCGCACAATATTGAGACGAGTTTCGTTGTTACCAATCAAATCGACGGAGATTGATGCCCAGAGTTGGGGAGTGGACCAGGCGATCGAGCGCCAGGCTGCACACACAGCGCCAAGAACGAGAGGTGTGGTGAAATATCTATAATTTGAAGACTTGACACATGGGCCATAATTGGTATCCACATCGATGGGCAAGAAGTTCGTGAATATTTTGGTTACGATTTCAACGGGGAGTTTCGAGGTCAAAGGGTCGTGTGAGTAGTTTATCTGGCTATAAAGTAATGAATGTTTCGCTTGCGGTACGTCGTGGCGATTTTCTGTCTTTGATATCTCTTGCTCGATGACGGCCAGCGCTTCACATGGGGTACATGGTTTACCTTTGGCTATTTTCGGGCATGGTGGGTTCCGTCCGGTCATCTCACTATGTCATCAAAGGATTCGCGATGAGTGAAATTCACGCAGGAGACAAAGATATAACGACGTTACCTCGAAATGGGACGACTTTACTGATATTGAAATTTGAGATCTTAAATTTAAAGCTGATAACGCTTGGATAACGCCTTGAAGCTCGAACCAAAGTTGAATACAGAGCACTGAGCGCTGAGTGCTGATAGTGGATATTTGTGCTTGTCAAGCTAGACGTCAAAGAGACTTGAAATTTGAGGCCTTGAGGGATCGCTGTAACAGCGTCGCGAAACACTCGTCGCAAGAGTCAAGTGAAATTCGGGCACGTGACGCAACGCGTCACTCGCGCAACTCAGCTTTGCGGCTCGCGCAACTCCGGGCACGGCGGGCAGAAGTAACTTGTGCACTGTTCCTTGACCTCACCCCACCACTATATTTTCCCTATTTTCGCTCCGAGCCTCGATTACCTAGTAGATATGCGAAAACCAAAAGCAACTTGGCTCGTCCAACACTCGCTTCTCCAGCATAACAATGCTAGCCTGTAGCTAGGAAGTAGCGGCTGAGCAGGCAACAGGCCCTGCATGGCATACGTTGCTGGGATCGACGTGTTAGGAAAAAGACGGGTCCTAGTTTACCACTGGTATGTGAATATTTACATCTTTATGTCCTTCAAACACATTGTAAACTCAACCTTTCAGACTACGAGGCGACTACGAGGTCGTTCGTCTAGATATATGCGAATATATGCGTGATATTGATTATGGTATGCCGCTCTCTTTCTTTTTAAGGCTGAAGACGTACTTGAATACACCTCTGGAGCTCAAAACTGACTCTGTGATCTATGCGAACTATGTGAACAGGTTCGCACACAGGAAACGCCGCCCAAATTGGGAGGTGCGCTCAGTTTGGCACACGAGCGTACAGCTACAGCCTTATGTGAGTCAAGGTCCTTTCTCGTGCTTGAACGACATCACAATCCTTGCTACTGCCTAAGGAGTCCTCCCAGGAGAGATCGTTTGCGGCGTAGGGCGCCGGCCGCATAATGAAAGTGTATCGGGTATGGTGTAACGGCTAACATTGCCGCCTCTCATGAAATGTGCGCGGCAGCTCGGGGTTCGATTCCCCGTACCCGAATTTTTGTATCAAATCTCATTGATAGCTGGAAAGCGACTACAACCTTATTATACTATGGTCATTGAAAGAGGAAGCCTCCGATGCTCGGTCGCAAGATGACTTGAGTACAATATTTTTCTTTATAGACCAACCCATGAAACTATGGAGCAACAACAGAGCATGAGGTATATCCTGTCTATTCAGAAACTGTAGAGATGCATGTAAACAAAAAAAATCAGCATAGACAAGGTGTCTTGCCTTCGTTTCTTGATCGCTTGTGAGTATCGGTAATGCGTCAAACGTCTAACAGCTTTGCTAACACTGTAATGGAGTATCTTCGGTCATTATTAACAGTTAAAATGACAGTCAGTATGAACGGCTTATCGCAGCTTCCAAACACTTTTCTCCTTGTTCATAAGTGACCTCCTCCACGACGATAATCGACATCGCTCAGCAATTTCCATTGTATTGCGCCTACTTCCAATTATCTATGCACTCTTGAACGTTGACGTTGAGACGCCCAAAGATACGATTCGGAACTTGCATCCTCAAATTAGAATGCCCTGAAGTTATTTCGTTACGGCCGGGAAATCAGCACTACAGAGAGCCTCCTTGAAGAACTTCAACAGGGGTCGCGTCAGTTGGTCGTCAGTCACAGACTCACAGCCAGTCGTAGCTGTCGATTCCATCATCGTCGCAAAAGTTACGGGGTCGATCACGCATTTCGCGTCCTTCTGCAATTTCCGGATCGTTATATCAACACGAACGCGCCCTCGTGTCCGAGTGTAGGGAAGCTGCATATGATAGGAGTTATGTCCAGAGTTGGGAGGGCGGTTGAGTCATGAGCTAAACCCAATCTAGGTTACTCCTTGTGGCACGCTGAGTCCGTCCTTTTTCACGTTGTCCTTTCCTTTCCACTATCACAACACAGACCCTTGCCATGGAGGCTTGAGTTGCTGAGGTCCGCTGGGCCCTCCCCTCCTCAAGTACTTTCACCTCATCTCCGATAGAGGCACCATGGACTCCACCGAATATGCACAACAACAAGAGATGACTGCCCTGCAGTCTATATACGGCGACGACTTCATCGAGGTCCCCCCACCCAAGCCTGGAAGGTGAGTGCAGCATCGGGCGCTGCTGGCCGCTGCTGACTCTCTCGCAG